>CACRXK020000076.1:0-102922 GCA_902702795.2 Paramuricea clavata
AAAGTGAACAATATCATGCAGGACAGAGCAAACGGCCGAGCAGTAAACGGCCAATCGGCTTATTTTTTCATGCTCCTTCAGATGAAGCAATAAAATCAATAATTTTTTTGTTGCCAATACCCTTTAACACTGAGAATTATTAACTAAGATTGTATTACTTCATGTGGCGACGCTGTTTCCCGATTGTGAATTTAAATCATAAAATTCGGAATTTACTGTAAATGATACAATAACGCGTGTAGTGTTTTGGTGTAGATTTTCGTACTTTAATTAAAGTGAGGAGTTTATTCGAGGGGGCAATTAAAGAGATATACGTTTGTTCTCACATATAACGGCAATTTGGGCTTCTTAAACAACGCTTTCTAGGTGTTGGTTGTAACAGTTTGCAAATGGAGTGCGTGAATGAAGTTTAAAGTCAAAACTCTTCAATTTTAATTCCGTATACAATTATACTCCATTACACTTAAACTCGAGTTTAATCTCAGGAGCAGCGTTTAATCATCTAACACAAGTTTAATTTAATCTTAGTAAAAGCCGTCTAATGGAGCGGGATGTTCATGGCAATATGTTCACTGAACTTGTCTAGTAGACGTCAGGGGCCTGTTGTTAATCCTGAATTAAAGTGTTTATAAAACGAAATTTTTATGAAGAATGACTTTTACAATTTATTCGTATCTCATCTCATTCTTAAGTTATCGCACTTTCTATGTTTTGAGTTGTGACGTCACTAGTTTGACTCGAAATAGTGGCAATAACAAGAAAATCTGATATCTTGGTGATCATTTAATAAAATTCAATGAAACTTGGCACACTTAATTGAGTGCAACCAAGTGAACAATTTGGCTTGATTATACGGTTGTGATGGCAACGCACTCGTCCCCAGTCATCATTTCCAACGAAAAATAGCAATTTCTGCAATTTTCGCGTATTACTATAGTACGTATAGGTGTTGTGATCAGTTTAAACCGTTATAACAAGCAAACCTCCTCTGCAAGAGGTCTACAGGAGGAAATTTGTCAAAAGGAATAGAAAGGTAGAGATATATGTATATATACATATATAAATATATATATATATATATATATATATATATATATATATATATATATATATATATATATATATATATATATATATATATATATATATATATATATATATATATATATATATATATATATATATATATATAAATGCATAGCTACACAGTAGATGGCAAACCCAGTAGAGCAGTTAAAAACCTAAATTAGTCAATTTTAAAAATATATATAAAACAGAACACCGCATCAAAGCATCACGAAACCCAAGAAATGAGTTTAATAAAACATGGCAGGAAAAGAAATATTCGTGAATCTTAATTTACGGGTAAGAAGAAATATTCTTCCGTCACACCGACAACAAGCAGAGCAAAAATGCACCGTTTTCCTCCATTTTGTCAAACAGGCAAAATGGAAGAAAAATATCAAGATTTTCAGCTCGAAAACAATTTTACATTTGTGTAAAAACCAGGGGGTGGGCGTTTGTTTAAAGCATAGGATCGCGCTTGGTGAGTGGTAACTACCATGGGAAATAAGAACCAGTTGTCATAGAAATGGCGTAAGATCCGCCATGTTTGTGGCTTTACTTCTTTGACTGACAGGATAGGCTCAGTGCATACAATTTACTATTTACTTGCTGCGTTTTACTACAAAGATGGCGGACCCAAAGCATGCGCAGTAGAAAAGTGTGGACATGTTGCACCCTTGAGTGGGATCTCTGTTTAGCCTCTCTATTCTGTGATTTCAAAAGTTTACAGTCTCGAAAATATATTGTTCTGAAGATCTATATACAATCTTGTCACTTGTTACGACAATCATAAAATTTAAACCGACACACCAACCACTGGACTCTGTTATAGATCGAACATGACAAAATCAACATTTAGACAAAAGATCATCATCATCTAGTAATTTTATAATCAAAACCATCCTCAGAGATATGAATAAATTTGAGACTGTTTTTCCTATCAACTTTATTTTCCCCGAGCTGTGCGAGGGTACTAATTCCCCCGGCTATTTACACCCGAGGAAAGGGAAGCATTAGCCAAGTCTAAAGTTCATCAATGAGCGCGGGCGTTGGTCACCAACCGTGGGTGGTAATCCTCACTGATCTCAAAAATATGGTTGTTTGCCAGGAGTGGGATAAGCAAGATTTCAATTTTCAAAAGCATATATTTGGAAAATCACGTTTCACACAATGAGCTTTGAAGCAATTTTTGTTTGAAGAAATGAGAATTGATTTACTGTGGAAAATCGTGGAATATAGGGCAAGTTTGCTTTGAATGTTTAATATTTATGAATTTTGTTGCTTTATTATATAAAGTATAGTGCTTTGTAGAGATTTCGAGCACTGGTAAAAGTGATAATCTCACATGTGAGATTATTCATGATAATCTCACATGTGAAAATTATCGCTTTTCAATTATCGCTTTTCTGTAAAAATTATCGCTTTTCAAAGACTGTCCTTTATATAATAAACAGAAAAATACATGGGTGCTTGGAAATATATACCAGATTTATTTCTCGATCGTGTTGAACATGATATCTCAACATCATGTTCAACACTCGAAACATAGACGGATTTTCATATTTTTTACTGGGGTGGTGCCAGAAATTTTAGGGGGGTGAGCCGCGAGCAGGTGACTGAAGCAACACAAAGTGTCACCACACCCCAGTAAGGTCTATATTCTAGGGGCGGAGCACTAGAGCCGCGAGTGGGAGTCTAGAGAGCAGAAAACAAAGTATCCCTGGAAAAATTTGGAAAAAATCATGATTTCTAGCTTCGAAAAAACGTTTTTTGAAGTTGTCATATCAATGGATTTGGCCTGTCCAATTGTCTGTTGAGACTTGAGAAAGTTAAAGTTAAATGAACCTGTAAAAGTGTAAACCCAATAGGCCAATACACAATATGCTTTTACTTTTATAAAATCATTGACATTGTGTCGTTTGAATCCGAGTACAATTTATGATGTAACTCCGATGTAAATAATATTTGGGACGTAAAGATTAAATCTAGGCAAGACTATTTCCTAAAAGAATTAAAAACTAAAAATAATGTTCGTAAAATTTCCAAACGTTCCTTGCAAGAAAGCTATTTGCATGACAAGGCACTGCAAACTCTATTCAGGGGAGATAGTAGAGTTTCAAAACTTTACAATTGGTCCAATAAACCAGTGAATGCAAGCGAGGAGCAATTAGTTTCAGAGTATTGCACTGTCTTTTTCTATTTGAGTGTACTCCTACGTTTATTTTGTATCATCAACACTCTGCACGTTGGAGTGGACTATTTAATTATTTTTTATCATGCCGAATATTGGGGGGGGGGGTTGAACATTTTTTGGAGGGGTGGACATTTTGTTTGGGGGGGGTAATAGCTAATATTGGGGGGGGGGTAGCACCCCCCACAAAATCCGTCTATGACTCGAAATAAATCTGGTATTTCCGCGCACCCATGTATTATTCTCTATTTAATTTATTGCATAAAACATATGCACTGCTTTCCTTTTCTGTAAAGTTTGCTAAATTACCCTGTTTAATTTAAGAATAAAAGGGTAAAATGTAAAGGAGAGCAAATTCATTTGAAAACCAAACTGAAATTACTCAACAATTTGAACTTATTTTGTTTTATAAACTATATAAAAACCCGTACAGTTTTATATCGGAAAAAGCAGTTTATAGTTTAATATTAAAATGAACATTTCAAAACATTTTACGAAGCGATTTCACGTTAAATTTTACATTAAATCAAAGCTCACAAAATGCAGAACAACATACCTACAGTACATATTTCGGAAATTCATTGTTATATAATTATAAGCGATAATCTTTCAACTATTTTTGGCGTGTTATCCAAAAAATATAATAAAAATTAAATTTATCGTGTTGCCATGGCAACACCACAGATGATCGATTGTACCAGATGTCTCACTGTGTATCTATCCCTACGATTTTCGTGTCCGCGATTTTCGCGAGGCTATCACGCCAGATGACGCGTGCGACACTTACTGCCAAAATGGCGCTTACTGCCAAAATGCGTGATTGCTCGCGTTTCATGGCGTGGATTACACTTACTGCCAAAATGGCGGCCAACGCGTGCTCATAAAAAATCGCGGACACAATTTTGGCTGAGTGAGACATCTGGTATAATCTATCATCTGTGGCAACACTGACGTAAACGCGAGCCTGCGTCCAGTCACAAGTTCAGTGTTAATCAATAATACTTCTTGTTAAATCAATGTTTGGAAAATACATGCGAGGGGTTGCTGCATGCATGTATTTCTAGTACTGAATGTACTTTTACAATGGTGATTTTCACAAGGAGCATGGAAACACAAATTGAAGAGAGAAAACTACAATTAAACGACATACAGTGAATATAACAACTTTTAAAATACGTCAGACTTGACCAATCAACTTGTAGGATTTGTTATATTCACTTGCGCAAAAATACTAACTACGATTACTACTTGTTTTTACATCTGTACCAGCTATAGTGCCCACCATCATTGCAATGCTACTGTATAAGTATATATCCAAATGCTGCGGTGTTCTTGTTGTCAAGTTGATTACAAACAGCCATATTACCACACGTTGTCTTCCTTACGTCATCCTCGCATCCAGTTATTGAAGTTCCAAAGCCAATGCACGAGTCACAAGAATAGCAGTCGTTTTGCTCATTTGCCACCACGCCAATTCGTATGTTCATGTGCCACGAATACTGTTCACCAAAATGGTAAGACCCTTGTATATTAAATCCTTCTTCATTACAGTTGTCTTGCAAAGACGGACCATCGATAAGAGATTTCCATGCTTCATTTCCAGCGGTTGTTCTTTTAAAAGTCCCATCTTCGATCACACTGTGTAACGAATTTGCAGTGTAGTTTAACGCTATCCATTTTGTAGCACCATTGACTTTCATGCCGAGGCATATGTTGTTAAACGGTATGCTCCAGTAAGAAGCAAGTTTTGTTTGTTTATTATCCAAACCTTTAAGTCCATCTTCAACTGCGTAGGTTTCCTTGTTTGTCCAGTAAGGAGAGCTGTAGTTAAAGTCATTCTACAAAGGTGTCAAAGCAAAACGTTAATTCATTTCTCTATATAACTATTGTCTGTCAGTGTTTATACATTCTAAGAAATGATATTAGGCTACGATTATCCGTACCTTGTTCCCATCGACTTTCATCACTAGTGTCCAACCTCCTTGGCCACATTCAGATAATTCGGTCATGTGACAGTAAACTTGATATTGTTCGAGTGAATCTGTATTTTGCAGGTGGTAAACACCATTGCTTAGTGACCTATAAATACTACGCAGTTATATATGAATACTATGACAACAACGTAACATCGTGTAGATTTTAGTCAGAAATTTTAGATTAAGATATTTTGCACTACATTTCTAATCAAATTTTTATCATTTATATGCCCAGTGGTGTAGAGAACAAAGTTTGATTAAACTATATAACTTCGTTATATTTGATAGTTCTATCAGTTTTAAACTGTTATTCCTCTTAAAATCCCCTTAGCCTGGTTTCCATATGGTCGTAATGGTCGTAAAATAGAGTCACGATCTTTCTCAACGGCCAGTTGAGAAAGTTGTTATACCTGTAAACCACATATAAATCATAAGTATTCTCTATATAGTTATAATCACCCCGCGTTTTTCAGTTCCAAATGTTGTATTTCGGCTGCTGAGAAAGATCGTGGCTCAATCTTTACGACTGTTATGATCATATGGAAACCAGGATTTTGGAATGTCGAGACCACGACATTACAAAACGAATGCTTTCATTAAGTCTTTCATTATATATGTCAGAAAATAATTGTGCTGTAATGTGGCGCCTTACATACCTGTTTCTTTGCAGTAGTTCTTTACAAGATGATGCCATTTCTTGATTTGCTAAACAGAGTGAAATTTAATTCTCTTTTTAAATTAAGAACTTTTAATCGGTAGATTTTAAAAAGCTTTCTTACGTGTGGCAGATCAAATTTAGTTCGTTGAGAAACTTAATTGATTGACAGGTCTTCTATGTTTGTAATATTTACCCAATCAAATTGAAGAATGATGACGTCAGTGTTCCTAATTTGGTATGCATGCATGCAACTTTGTAACCTGTTTGAATTTCGCTTTGGTGCTTAATCATATAGTACAAAGTCTGCATGTTTTACAATTCGTGAAATTAACAATGTGTTGGCCTGATCATAGTCTATTTAAAAGATGTTGCCGCGTTGTCTGTTCAGTTATAGATTCCATACAAGAGTATGGCCTGTTTCAAATGTCGCGTTTCAGCCGCTTCTCATGTGCCGAACCCATTAGAAACAATAGATAATGAGTCATTTCAGCTGATTATCTACTGTTTTTAATGCGTTCGGCGCATGAGAAGCGTGACATTTGAAACAGGCCTATAACATGTATAATAACTTATATCTAATAAAAGCATGTATCTAAAGTTCGTCTGTTTATAAATAACCGTTTAAATCTCTCAGTCCTAACTTTGGGTAGAATATAATTGTGCATGCATGCTTGCGCTCTCTCAAACACCTTGTCCTCTTCGGTGGTATAACAGCTCGCTTAATGTATTATCAGGGTTACTTACAATTTTATTCTGAGGTAAAAGGAAGAGATACTAGAACAAATCCGGACAAATGTTATAACTTCTTCTACATAACTGCATGAAAGATTTAAACGCAGTCCGTTAGTATATGCAATAGATAAATATAACGATAGGCTAAAATTGTAGTTTTTAAATTGAGAATGTTAATATGATGCTAATAAGAAATTGTGTTGTCAGGTGGGCAGATTGTGTTTGGAATATAAGAGTAGTGTAATTGGCGATCATCTTAACCTAAATACTAATGTTTAGAAATATTTTAGTCGTGGGCCTATTTTAGATATAATTTTGTATATGCATGTAATATTCTAGAATCAGTTGTACAGGGTGTATCAAAAAAAGCGCAATCCTCGACTGAAATGTAAATTGCTAAACAAATAATAGACGAAAACGTTAAAGTTTACATTCATTTTAAAGCGTAGCCATTCAGCTTTCTAACAGTGGGTTGTTTCTTAAATTTGACTCATTGGTTCGCGGGTAATAATACTCTACGTTATTGCGATTGGAGATTAAAAAAATTGGGATGGAATAACAAATCGTTCTCATGAAAATAACTGATTTTTTCATTAAAACAAAAAAAATGTTGCATTTTATTAAATGGATTGTAACAATAAGTATAATTAAGGCTTTTCTTCCACTATTTTTAACTCAGTTTGAAACTTCAAATGCGATATAATTTTGGCTTGGACCATCTAAGCTGACTGACATCAACTTGCTATAATTTCTGTTTACATTACATCGCAATTCGATGACACTCTGGCTCAGACACCAGAATGTTTTGACAATTTTTAGCATTCGTTTAGGATTTTTAAACAACCTTGTCTCTTTTAAAATACTTTAAATTTGTTCTTACGTGGTTTTCCAGATGTAGTGACGACAACATTAAAGTTTAAAGAAGAAAATTCTAACATTTAAACCGACGAAACAATAACATAGTAAACTTGCATAATTAAACAGCAACTAAAAATGATAGGTTTTACTAAATCTTTTCCTGTGCAATTATTACTAGCATTGGAGACAAGGATAATAGTTTCTTTGAAAGAGAAAAGAACAGGCTTTGAAGTAAGCCTAAAAGCGTTTAACTAGAAATAGTATTTCGAAAGTTATTAAGCACAAAAGATGAATTGCGTTTATTTTGATACACCCTGTAGTTTTAACAAGTAGTTGAACTAAATTGTAAACACATTATAATTTAGCGTATCCGCTATTGAAATGTGGGAAATAAAGCCATTATTATTATTATATTCCATAATTTGTGATCTCGTTTATTAATAACATCATTAATGACTAGTATACCCAAACCTATATGTACGGCGTATGTACTTCCCCACACCTCTACACTTAAAACACAATATTGAAAAATAAGTGAAGATCATCTGTTAAGCATATCAATAAAATTTACACACTCAAGATATGGAGTTGTGAACTAGCCTTCTGAAAGATATACTTAAAATGCATGTCCCAACTACTTTTTATCCACCCAAACATTTGGAAATTTGAAAAAGTCTAAATTTGACAAATATCACGCGTACATGATCTATACAAATAAGGGAATGCTATTGGATAAGGTTTTGTGTGACGTAATTCCGTGCGTCTGTCCTCTGATAGATCACATAGCTCTCGACCAATGAAAGCGCTTGAAATCTTAAAGGATTTGTGCACGGTGAGGTACAGTTCAACATCACGGTTCAACCATACCAGATGATCTTGATACGCGGAAAAGTACTGGCACTAGTTGTCAATAGAAATCCATTTTATGATTAAAACAACTGAATATCTCCTGTAATATACTTTATTTCGATTCCGTATTTTTGTCAGATATATATATATATATATATATATATATATATATATATATATATCTATCTATCTATCTATCTATCTATCTATCTATCTATCTATCTATCTATCTATCTCGCTTCTTTGGGTACAATAATGAAAAAAATTTCTCGAACTCAAATTTTGTAAACCAGGGTGTCTTTCAACAAACTAAAAATGGGTTGCGCACGAGATTTTTAAAAAAGCTTTGATCGTATTATGAGTTAATGGGTGAAAACTGTGTTGGGTGTTTGGGTGTAGAATTTCTATTCTACATTATGGGTACTCAAGGATTCTATATATAACAAAAACTTGACACCACGAGCTGCTTTGCGAAATTGAGAGCAATTTCAAATCTGTTCAGTTTTTTTTATACATCCTGTATACCAATATGTGCTGCAGTATAAAAAGTGACACTAGTTTTGTGATACGTGATTTGTGATAACGGTTCACGTTGAGAGACGAATAGAATAATAAACAGGATGTGGGGTTGGGGGCGGGGGCTGAGGGAGAAGGATGAATAAAACATCTCGACTACTTTCATTCATAATTTAATGGTATACTGTTAAACTTACTTGTTAACATTTGTGTTGTCTGAGCCCGAGTGCTTAATGAAACTGGTTCTGGAGGTTTCTATAGAAATTGATCGATCAACAAAATAATAATTTGCTTAATTAACATGCTTGTGTGACTCGTTGTAGTGCCTAATGCAGTCTAAAACGCTTTTCATTGTTAATATATGGTAATTGCACTTTTATAATATGTGCAGGTCGAAAAGGATAAATACAGCCGTTATCTATAGGCTGATAGTTATAGGCCGACTTCTTGAAATATGTAAATTTTAATCTATCGAGAACTTTTCAATTGACATTTTGAATCTACATAATACTTAATAGACATTACATTTTTGTAAAGTTAGTAGTTCTATAAGAAGAAAGCTAGTGTACCAGATACATTGACAAGTAGCTACGTTAGCCTGTAAGCCATGCCAACTTTGTGGTTTTTGCTCTGTATATACATCTTTGTCACCTATTTAGACAGTTTTGGAAACAATATACATTCTACACGTTTGGCTACTGCAATAAAACAGAATTTGCATGCACAAATAACCATGCAGCATGGCGTATTATATATATATATACGGTTCACGCTTACCCTATTAGGATCGAGTAATAGGTAGTAATCAAATTGGTCATCGTTGAGTAACAGGTCTGGTTTTTCTGAATGAACATCTCTCAGTAACTCACAATTTTTCTCACCATTTGAGATTTTTCTGAAGTTAATAGATCGACATGATTTGTCCAATTGCACACATAGAAAGATACATTGTAGTCCTGTGTTGGTGTGAACATATTTTATCACTGTGCTGTTCAAACGGTTACCTTTAATAAAAATATTGAAAGTAATAAAGACAAAAAATAGGACGAGAATGATTAAATAATATGGGGGGAGTGGTGAAATATAAATATACGGTGGAAGACGCAGTTTAATCCACGCGGGCCATGCATGCATGCATGCATGCATGAATTGGTCGACGTTTTCATTTATAGATCCAGTGTTTCATCTTATATATATACATATGCTGGGGCTGGACGTCAGTCGGAAAGGAAATCAGTTTTTTATAAACACTTCCAGTTTATCAACCTACCTTCCTTTGATCCGTCAAAACAAAAGTTCAGACCTTCAGCATAGGTTTGGAGATTAAGAAATATCAGGAACAAAAGACTGATTCTCGGAGATGCAGAAGCCAAATGACCAGTTTGCATGGTAGATAAATGCTTACAAGACGATCCACGACAAATTTCTCTTGCCCTTTTCCGTCGAACATGTGGCATGTTGATATTACTTTCTCAATTCCCTTGGCAGAAACTTGCGCCGGAATGATTTTATTAGTATATCGTTTCGATCGGAAAGACAGACAGTGGGTCTTTTCAACAAGAAGACCTAAGACTAAGTATTCATGCTGCATTCGTAGACTGACTGATGAACAGCATCATGTTTATGTAATTATATATTTGCCACCTGCATGCATGTGCTATATGGTGTCTTCAAAAACTCATTAGCGAGCTTAAGATCTACAACGCGAACTTACGACGCGGACGTCGCATTAAACAAGTTTTATTTTAAAACGATGGCAAATACCATTAAAATATTTTTATCACAGTAAATAAAATGAAATTCGCGAACTTACGACGCGGACGTCGCATTAAACAAGTTTTATTTTAAAACGATGGCAAATACCATTAAAATATTTTTATCACAGTAAATAAAATGAAATTATACTGGAAAAAATGTACAACATAACAGAGGCTAGCCTGCATGGCAGGCGGTACGTAGGAAATACCGCCTGCCGCAAAACTAGGTGTAAATGAACTACCGCCCCTGAAGCATCAAAGCTATTTATAGATGTCATTAAGTAAATATTCAAAATTAGCCACTCCCAAGTTGCTCCCAAGTCCCAACTGCCCAACATAAAATAAATTCCTTGATTCTCATCACCGCCCGACTGAATTTTAAAATCCTCGTGAAAATGTTTTATATTTTGTTATACAATATAAATGTACCGCCCGACCGCAAAATAATTCGAGACAGTTAATTTTTTTATATTTTATATAGGGTTTTTATTGCCATTTTAAACTTCCAATTTGAAACAAACAGAATTTTGAATGAAATTTCATTGTATTTTAAGGAAATTCAGTCATTCTGTCATTGTTCGTGGAGATACGAACTATTGATATATAAATTATATAAATATAAAATATAAAAAATAAATCTCCCACTGTCTTCGACATTTCAAAGTGTAGACTGTGTCTAGTGATGAGAATCAAGGAATTTATTTTATGTGTTAATATAAACCAAGCCCGTTTAGCTGCCTTAAAACGGTGGTTTAATAAGCTCAAAATACAAAGCATGCAAGTCTATGCTATAGATTCATCATCAGTCAACAACCAAACTGAAAGTTTTGAACCTTATAGACCTTATAGAACGATAGTGTTTATTTGTTTACAACTATACATATTCAACGGGTATATAAGAGTTTAACTGTTATTTGATAATTAATACTGCATCAACCGGCCCCTAGTTTATACTTTGGAGGTTCGTATATCTATCAAGTATCTTTGGTTCAGAACATGACGGGCCTATGGCTATATGAAAATCCCACCGTTCGATTCAGTGAAGAAATATCTCCTAATTTCTATCGATAGTTTTAGTAAAATGTCAACATTATTGTGATTTATGTCCTTTGAAAGTCAAGCGAGATCGTATATTATCACTGAAATTATTAAATACGCATGTAATTGTCTGAACGAAAATATAGACTAGCCCATACCTTTCGCCGATCATAACTTCGGCCCCTTCGGACGTATCTTCTTTGTTAAATATTCTTGTACGAATCGCTATCAAAAACACTACTTATAGTGTTATTTTTCAGCTTGTATCTTTAAATTTGCTTCTTTTATTATGGTATTCCATTTCTGGTCTGACTTGACGTCAACTAATTTCAAAACGTCAAAACATTTGGTTAATGATTAACATTTAACCGAATTTAGCCGTTGATTGACAACTACATAAAAATACTAACCAATCCGTTTTTCCCGTTCACCAGCGGACGGGTAATTCAAAAACCCCTAGTTTTGCGGCAGACGGTATTTCCTTTGCTTCCCTAATTTTCGCTGCCCGTAGAAATACCGCCTGCAAGTTTTGGCGGGAAAATGTGCATTCGTAACAATAGTCTATAAAGCCTGGTTTCTATCATTTCGTATGGCTGTTAACGTGTCATAACAGTGTCACAAATCTCGCAGAAAAAAACTGTGACAACTCTGACTAGGCTTACACTCGAAAACTAGTAAATAGCCGTCGAGAAAGAGAAGACTCCTTGCGTGCAGTATTATAAGTAATAGCATAGAAAGAGGCGAATTAGCTATTAAAACGTCCCGCCCGATGAGGGTCGTTTAGTAAAATTCCCTTGGGCGCCGCTCGATGAGGGTCATTTAGTAAAATTCCCGAGGGCCGAAGGCCCGAGGGAATTTTACTAAATGACTCGAATCGAGCGGCGCCCAAGGGAATTTTACTAAACGACCCTCATCGGGCGGGACGTTTTCAATAGCTAATTCGCCTCTTTCTATGCTATTACCTTGTAATATCATGATTGCGGGTATTCCCGTTGTTCTCGCAGGGCCATTAAAAACCAATTAACAATAAATAATGGTATAAATTAAATGGTATAATTGTTTTCCATGTCTTTGTTTAGTTTTGGCGATTTTAGATATCTTCATTTATATTCATTTTTTCTAATCGTACCCGCTTTGACGTCGTTTCGGGTAGGATTACAACTAATTCTACCTGACCTGACGTAAAAGCGGGTAGGATTAGAAAAAATGAATATAATGAGGTGTATTAGTTATTAATTGCCCTGCGAGAACAAAGGGAATACCCGCAATCATGATATTACATTACTTATTGACTGGAGAGTGGTCCGGACTGTAGGATATTTAGTGTCCTGGGGCCAGTTGTATAAAACTCTTATTCTTAATCACTTTTTTAATCACTAGTGATTAACTCTCAAACAGGCGTTTCTTACTGGATGACGTTTGCATTTAACCATAGTTAACTTTAATCACTTTTTTATACAACTGCATGGCCCCTGCTGTCCGTACCGGACAAGCTCAGTCAATAAGTTGTTTTGTTATATAGTTAGTGTCAAAGTTCAATTTTTCTCTTCGCCGATTGGTCAAAACCGTGTCACGTGCCGGTCCACAAAACGTCATCTTCGGCAACCGGTCCGCAATGAAACATTTATTGACCGGTCAATAATAAAATGGGTGCAATACGCATGCGTGTCAACGATGAAGTTCCAAAGTTCATTTTTTAAACTTTTTACTAAACATTTACGGCGTTCCATTTATCCAGTTTTGGTTTCAAATTAAGTTCACTCCAATAACCGGTGAATTATTCATACTTTGACACTTATATATCCAATATAACAAAACACTTATTTATACTGAGACCTCGGGAAAGCAGTGTGTTTTGTGGCCCCTCGACCGCCGTTGTTGCCCTCGGCTTCCCCTCGGGTCCACAAAACACACCGTTTCCCTCGGTCCCAGTGAATAAGTGATAATAGTACCATGGCTAAAAACAAGAGAATCCTTCGAAAAACAACATCCATAAGATAATTAAGCTGTTGACAATCAATACAACCTCTTCATTTGTATGATGTATATCATCATACGGTCATCCTTGAATCTATGTATAACATCATACAGGTGCACGTTTATGTATAGACCGTATTCATAAATCGTGATCGAGGCCTCGTATCCTAGGAAACGGGAATAAACGCGGGAAAACAAACGAAAAATGCTTGACAAGCCAAATTCAGATGCTATTGTGCCGACTTTAACGGCTTGTTTCTTGTTGCTTATTTCGATTTATTAACGGTTTTTGTGTGTATTTTAAGACTTTGTAAACGAGTATATTATAAAAACGACCGGTTTTTCTCCCGTTTTTTTTTGTGTGGAAAATATGACAACGTACGCGATGGTGTTTATCCCGAAGCGAAAAACAGTATTTTACTGAGATTTTAACATCAATATATAGGTTATTCCGCAAAAAATCAAGACAACTATGGAATGAAAGTATAATTTGTGGAATTTGACATTAATATAAAAGAAAACAAGAGGTCAAAAATCACAAGAGAACGTCAAATGTTATTGATTCGCACGGAAAAATATGAACTATGTCTATGTCATGTGGCTCGATGACATTATGCAAGCAGCTTACAAGTTTAAAAAATGAGGATTGAAGGTTACATTCATTACCTGAGTGAGTTGTAATCTTATTTCTTCAACAATAGTTTCATATCTCTAACGATTTTGGTGTTGTAGACGTTTTGTAAGCCTCGATGGTTGTTTGTTTTGGCCATACAAACTACGAGGATAGTACAAATGTTTCCTTTTCTGATTAATTGACTCCAGCATCTTTTACGTTAAACATCATGTTATACTTTCTCAGAAGTATTATTTCAACTTTCCAGCTTAGTTTTATAGATACTATTTTATTAACAAAAGCCGTATTAACAAATATTTTCGGAAAAAAGTTGCAAAAAAGCATTTCGTCAATTTTCCCGCGTTTATTCCCGTTTCATCATATAGACACATTGATAACCTGACTCTCAACCCCACTCTAACCCCTCCTGACCGCTCATCCTAATGCGGGGGGCGAAAAAGTGAAAAAAAACCCCAGTTCGTGGGTGGTCATCCTCACTGATCTCAAACTCATCCTCACTGATTGCCAGGAGTTTTTCAAAAACATATCATTGCCCCATTGGAATATCGTTTCATACAAAATGCTGCATGAACTTTCAAGGAATCTTGGTTTGAAGAAATGAGAAGAATTCATGATTTACTATGGAAAATCGCAAAATATAGGGCAAGTTTGCTTTGAATGTTTACTATTTTAAATATTAATTTTGTTGCTTTATTCTTTTGGGTAAAGGATGCACTGCTTTCCTTTTCAATGAAGCTGTAAGTTTCCAAAATTATCCTGTTTACTTTTAGAAAAAAACTGAAAATGTAAGGGATAGCAAATTAATATGTGTACAATGTCTCTCGTCAGTTTTTGACAGAGTCTGCAATTTAGAGCCAGTATACGCGGCACGTGCGATTTCATTTTTGAGTTGTTGACAAAAATATTTCACGAGACTTAAAACGTTTTAAAAAGACCTTTATATTAAACGTTATTTTATTTTTTTCGTGTAAACAGCGCTTTATTGACAAGTGAGGGTAAGGTGGACTCTTAGTCATACACACGTTTTATTGGATGTCGTTCACGCTATTCTTTACAATGTTCCGTCATGTTTTAAAGGTATTTCAAGGATATAATTTAATCAATACCGTTCCTGTTTACGAACCAAAACATTTCAGCACGAGTTTAACGCAACACTAGTTAGTTTCTTCGTATAGATAATTATGCTAGACATAAGGATGACGACAGTAAACAAAAAAAAATTTCCGTTCATAGTTTCTAACTAGAATCTAACTAGAAGACTCCGCCTGGCAAAACTGGGTCATTATAGTGGAACTTAAATCCAGCAACTGAAGGTATTCATCTGCTCCATCAGATAAGCATTTATCAACGATCTAGAAATGGTGAAAATATAAGAACATACTGAAATATTGGTGATTTTCTTAATTTCCTTCCAGTTCGTTTTACTGTCCCTATTAGTAAAGACAATAGAATCAGTAATTTCAATAAAATATGTACGAGTGGGTCTTTCAAGCATTATCAACGTAGCACTGACCAGGCGTAGAAAATAGACTTCTCTTCCTGGCAGCAAAATCCCGAAATAAAATATCGTGTTTCAAATATAAAACGTCCTGCATATATGTATGGATTTCAGAGAATGTATGGTGTCACACTGTGTGATAAATATCAAACTCGGCACAACACAAAAACCTTTTGCAAACAATAAGTTAATTATATGGAATTCCAGTATATGAGATGACAAAAATTTCCTGCAAGATGCAAGAAAATCTCTTGCGAAGATATTTTGTTGAGATGTCCTGGCAGCGGTGTTGCCTAACATTTTCCAGCACTGGCAGTACTGACTGAAAAATTCGCGAGTGCTTGTTTTATTCAAATTTCAAGAGAACTCTTTGTATATAATTTACTAATATGAATACACAAGAACTATTCTTTCAAATTACGAGCTTCGGCAGAAATTGCTTACACTGCTTTGCTGAACATTAGATATAGCTTAAGATCTATACGACGTCGACGTCAGCTAGGATGTACGAGCTGAGCAGAGGACTCGGACTAGGATGTCGTCCTAAATAAATAGATAGCCTACGGTTTACCGACGTCCAATATCTAAGACGGCAAGCGGAAGTAAATTGGCAATATTTTTTGAAGTGCGAATGCGTCTCTCTCACTTGCTCGTCCTCCATCAAACATCGACAACTTTACAGCATGAGTTTTGCCGTCGTGGATTCGAGAGCACAAAAATTGGCAATGAATTCACGCGTCTCTTTAAAATTCATCGTCAAAAGGATTTAGACATTTACAAGCTTTCGTTGGTAGGGATGCAACTACCTGAAAAATACAAAGCGAAATTCGACGTTTCGAGCGAAGGCCCTTCGTTAATAGCGGGGGTCGGGAATATTACACGAGCTTTTAAGCTTTTATACTAAGGTATAAAAGCGATCACGTGACAAAAAATGAACCAATCAGACGGATTTAGTGAATACAAACGTTCATAGGGTTGAAGAGTGCCAAGGGGTGAACAGTGTGTTGACAGTGTCAAGTGGGGTGCCATAGGGGTGAACAGTGCCAAGTTTGGAAATGAGGCACATTTCGTGTCTTTTGCGGCTATCGTTGCTTCCAGATTGCCAGTATTAAAATGTCTGGCAACAGGCTGGTTAGCATCATTGCCAATGACTGATGATCACCAAACATTGTCCTCAAAGATCTTCCAGTTTCCCCAACATAAAGCATGAGATGCAGTAGATGAGATGGGAGGAGGTACATGTAGGTTGGATAGCTACGTTGGACAAAAAAGTGTTTCTTTTCCCGACTTTTGGCTTGGAAGTCCTCATCTTCACTGCAAATGCGGCGAAGGCACTGAGAAAAGGGAATCGACCTTTTGGTGTTGTTAGGAGGGGGGTGGGAGGAGGGGGGATGGAAGATAGAGAAGGAGTCAGTGGCTTGTAGAGCACAGCAATAACTAGTTTATTGCCATTGAATGACACAAGGATATCTAAGAATTAATGATACACTGGCCTCACTGATCTCCCGTGTAAACCGGGATGCTGGATGGAAATTATTAACAAAGTTAATAAAACATTCCATTTCGACAAGAGAATATGATGCTGTTGCAAAATAGTCATATATGTACCAATCAAAGTAATCAGGGATGGGATCAGTGTATTGTTCGAAGATTTGTTTTTCCACAAAACCAACAAAACAAATTAGCATAGTTGGGACCCATTTTGGTCCCACCACTTATGGAGATGGAGAGGAGTTCGGTGGGACAACCACATGCAGAGACGATGGGTCTACCTGGGTTGTCTGGTTTGTGAATTTTGGGCAAGAAGTACCCAAGGGCAAGAAGTACCCAAGATATGGTGGAGATGAGGTTTTTGGCAGTCGCAGGAAGATCACCAGTGGTGAATGGTCTTAGAAATTGTGGTTTGATGAGTGGATGTCAAATCCTTGTCAACCGTACTGTAAAACGTGGTGTCTCCCAATTGTCGGTGGGCTTCATTGCGATATAAATCAGCCCTTCAAACTACTAAGGCGCCATATTTAGTGAAGGGCACTAAATTCAATGTCAGTAAGGTTGGATGGCCTCAGAGTCGTTTAAGGTTAAATCGGGAGGAATTGTGACAACTAAATTGGTCCCATGCACCGGCTGAGCTAGTGTGACTATTGGCCGAAACGAGACGGTTACCTAACAAAGAGTTGAATTTAGAGGTTTTGCTCGCTTGGAGAAACGAGTAAAGTCTAGAATTCAACACGCGAATGAATTGGATGTCCTTTTTTAAAATTGAAGGACACGGGGAAGACAATATGGATTTAACATGCGAAATCCCCGAATTTAAAGTCTGAACATATTTAGACATCAAATCAATGGCAATGCGCGTCAAACGCCGACTGTGTTCATAACAAGCCTTCGTGACAAGACGAGATATATGGCGGCGACTATTAGGCGAGTGAAAATCAAACTTAAAAGACGATTAAAAGCGTGGAGAAACGAGTTTAAAAGTTTTAGGTAGAGTAAGGTCGAACAGGCGTAAAGAAGCTTAGCAATAGACGGTAAATATAATGTAATGTGATTTACCATTTCATTCTGGAGATTGTGGGAAAATCTCTTGAGGTTGACCATCGTTGACACTGTATCTTCTTGTAGGTAGTGTCAATAATAACAAGCTTTCG
The DNA here is from genome assembly GCA_902702795.2 of Paramuricea clavata. Taxonomy (NCBI): domain Eukaryota; kingdom Metazoa; phylum Cnidaria; class Anthozoa; order Malacalcyonacea; family Plexauridae; genus Paramuricea; species Paramuricea clavata. The sequence goes on from CACRXK020000076.1 coordinate 18,398, forward strand.
TTGGTAGGGATGCAACTACCAACGAAAGCTAATTGTAAAGGTCGACGTCGTGAATCAGTGAATGTCGATGTTTGTTTATGTAGGACGACGTCCTAGTCCCAGTCCTGTGCTCAGTCTTGACGTCGTAGCGGACGTCGACGTCGTAGATCTTAAGTTATCTATTGTTTTGCATCAGCATTCACCAATTTCTGTTTACTCAATTCTTAATAAAGACAAAGTTTGTCAATGAAGTTGTTGATAGAAAACTACTTTAGGTTGGTTGGTATATTTCAGTTTCCATTGTCTTTCGATCTATCAGATAAGTTTGTAAAATAATTTTACTCTGTAGTTGCAAATGTTCGTACAGCTGTTTGGGATTACCTGCACTGAAATCAACCAAACACAGTGGTGTAAAATTTCTTCTATTATTGTATGAAGTCTCGTAATATATATTGTCGTATATAAAAAACACAAACCCCTAGTCTTTCGGTGATTACGGACTTCTGTTTATCAGTGATTTGGTCCATTTCAACAATTCGATCGTGTATCTAAAATATATTAAACTTATACATAATATTAAATACAGTATGTCAATTGGAATTATTTCAAATCATTGAAACAATCCTATACAGAATGTATAGTACTTCGCAAACCTCGATCCAGCAAAATATTTTAAATTCATTTGTAACTGTCGATTTTACTTTTATTTGGATTATGAAAAGGTTAATGACGACATTTTTCAGAAAGGATTGGCTAGTGAGAACACAAGACATATAAAAGGGAAAAGATGGAAAAAGTAAAAGAAGAAAAAGAATTATAAAAGGGAAAAGATGGAAAAAGTAAAATAAAAGGGAAGAAAAGGAAGGTAAATAAAACGAAAGATGAAAGTATAAAAAAGGTGAATACATTAAAGACGATCTAAAGAAAAATGGAAAACTTGTTACGAATAAGATCTTCAAAAACAGTTGAACTTTAAAAATGAAATACGAGAATAAGGCCAAAAATTTGAGGGTTTAGGAATGCGGAGGAGAAACCGAAGAATAAAGAGTTTGTTAAGTTAGAAGGACAACAGTATGAAACAAGATTAGCCACACTTTTTATTTGAGGAAAAGCATGTATTACTATATGAGGTTATTTGCAGCTTCATAATATAATTTATTTCCTTCAAGCAAGTCTTAACAAGCAATATAGTCCGCGAATCTGGTAAAGCACCCTTTATACGACCATAAACTCTAAATGATTTTACCTGACTAATAACTTGAGCCCCTGGATAACCTTCTAATATTATGTCCTGGTAGAAATTGACACAAAATGCAAGTGTTACTGTTTGGTTTTAAGAAAGTTAATTCAAACAACAACAATGGACAACATGCTCGTGATGTTACTCTGAGTGATGTTACTGATTTTTTCAGTGGTAATGTAATGTGTAAACATTACACCAACACGGAAAAAAACCCATGATTATTAGATTGCATTGATATCGAAGGAACTAGATTCAGTTTCGAAATATCATATACTCGAACAGACCTGACCGCGTAGCTCAGTTGGCAGAGCATTGGGCTAGTATTCCAAAGGTCATAGGTTCGATTCCCACCGTGGCCAGGCATATTTTTCAAGCTTGCCCGGTGTGGATACACACTCAGAGTAACATACCAACACAGAAAAAAATAGTGGACAACATGCAAGCAGATGGAAGTAAGTCGCTGTGAATTAAAATCAAATTGTTCTTGTTTGAAAAAAGTACAAAATGGTTTCCAGATAGAATATCGTTCTTTTAGTAAATATGGATAGGATTAAACACATTATGTAGATTTCGATCCATATCAGATCCAGAATATGGGCAATCTATATTAATTTTGTGCATGTACCGTACCTTCACAGAAGAATCTAATCTTTCATACGAACTCGAATTAGCAGACTCCAGAACAGCGTCAATGACAATGTCAGGGACAATCTAAAATCGACAAATTTTCAGCCTGCGTAGCGGCTCTCGTAATACAAGGTCAAGGGAAAGGAGAGCCTGCACGAAATTCCGGTAAAACTGGTCAACGCACACTTGGTTAATACAAAACTACATATTAATTATCTTTCGTGGTACAAATATTATGTCTCTTAAATCTCGTTAAAGCGTACAATAAATCCGTTTTAAAACTTATATAGAAGAGTATTTTCTCGTCGAATCGAATTTATCAAACAAATCTTACTGATAAGTTGAGAGCACACATGCATAATATGCCAGGGATTCACGCTGGGTTTGAAGTGTTTGATAATTTAGTGATCTTTTTTGATCGACACACAAGTGGTGACATTTAAAAATATCAGACAAGGGCGTTATAAAGTAATCGGTATATTTGCATGTACAAACAAAACCGGTAATGTTATTCCATATCTGGGCATAAACAAAGTGGAACAACAGCTCTAAGTAGTGGAGCAGGTATAGCTCGAGGGAAAATAGGCCTACAACATCCCGATATTTGTTCTAAATTGATCACAGTGGGCTCAACTACTGTCAGTAACAAGTGTAAAATAATCAAAATAATAAACTTACTTTAAAATATTTGCATAAATTCTTCGCAAGAATGTCGATACGAATGGAGAAAGAGAAAAAATCTATATGAAGTACTATAGAATCCTCAACAGGTAAGTAATGAGGGCGCGTATGAGGTAATAGCATAATTAATAATAGATAAAATAATAGAAGGGTTGAAACACCGGTCACATGATTTTTAAAATGCTTCTAATTTAACCATTTCGACATAATTTGATTATTTTACAACGTATTTAGCATTCTCTTAGACGAACAAAGATATCTAGTAAAGAAATAACATAGATAAACCTTTCCCTAAATGATTTTAACAGGATTCTATAGTACCTCATATAGATCATTTTTTTTGCTCTTTCTCCATTCATAATATATTTATCGATATTCTTGGGAAGAATTTATGCAAACCTTTTAAAGTAAGTTTATTCATTTTGATTATTTTATACTTGTTAGTGACAGTAGTTGAGCCCACTGTGAATTGATTTAATGATTTACTGAACGAAGAATGAATGTATTGTCACACTTTTGCAATATTATATTTTAAATAAAAACATTCTGAAAACATCGAACCGTGTGTTATTTTCAAATATTGAATAAATTAACTTATATACCAATCAACTAAATTCAGCCAATGATATCAGCGATGTTCGTTACAATTAGCATAAATTAGCATATTTTTCATACTTTATGTAGCGCGGCCGCCATGTTTGTTTTGTTTTGTTTTGAAGCAATCTGCGGCAGTTGAAGACTGCTTTAAGCTGATTGGTTGATTTTAGGTCCCATTCTTTTTCCACCAATCTGATCAGTTTATTACAGATGTTTGCACTATTGTTACAAAATTCTGCACTGCTGTTGAGATTAACTGAACTGATTGGAAACAGTGGCGGCGAAACGGGCGGGGGGACTTAATAAGATTCAAAATTGTGACGTTTGTATATAGAAATTTGGCAAATTTAGAGAACAAATTGAGGAAAGAAGAAAACTGGCACGTGCATTGAAAATATCAAGTAGGAAATATGTTAGGTCTGCAAAGGATTCTTAAATCTATACTCTTCTTAAACTGATGGTTCGTGATCTCCAGCATCAAGCTTTTGTTGAAAATAGTGAAGCAATAACGGTGTCACCATTCTTCGCGACTCCAGAAAGCAACATGTTGGTTTTAATTTATATAAGCACTTAAATATTGATCTGATAGTTGCCGTAAGACTACAGTATATGTCTATAGAAACAGTTTTAAACCCTATCAAATTTGACGTGGTTAATCTTCAAAATGATGTAGTGAGGAACAAAATGTTTAAAGGTCCAGACACACCGGACGCGAGTCGACAACGCGATGCGATTTTTTATTTTTTGCCGAGTTAATAACACAGTCAATGAGAGCAAATTTTGAAAGATATGTAGACCAAATAACTCAAAATGTCATAGCAGTTCTAAATATTCGAAAAATTCAAACTAGGATCAAAGTTATCGGTCAGTCAAAATCGAAAAATCGCGTCGCGTTGTCGAATCGCGTCCGGACCTTAAAAGCAAGATACATACACCAGAGATATATTGAGATACATACACCAGAGATTTCTATGATATCTTGTATTGTGACTGCTTCATCTCCTTTCAATCTCGAAGCACTTTGGAGGTAAGTAATGGCCTATAGTTGCAAATGGAAGGTCTGAGATAGTATAAATCGATAAATGAAAAAGAAAACATAATAATTAAAATACTCATTATTAATTCATAAACCTTGTAGTTGTGGCAAATCATGTCAGCCATAATATGTCACATGTGGCATTATATAATTGTTCATCTTTTGTAGTCGTATTTTAAGCTACTCAAAACACTCGTTCTCATGTACATCTTGTACACTCAAGATATGAACTACTGACAAGACATAAAATTCAATGTTATTCATGAGTTTTGTTTCTTGTTTTCAATAGCTCATATCTTGAATTTACAAGATGTGAATATTCGGAGTTTTGTTTTATCATGTATTTCGTAAAATCGTATGCTGGTAAAAAAATTTAAAAGACAGAGTATATATGTTAATTTTGTCGGCATGATGGAAAACGCGGGTAACAGTATACGGGTGACGGGTACCGGTTATCAAAAAATAAGAATAATGTGAAATCGAAATAAAATAAAATAAGTATTACTACAAAAAACGTATTCTATAAAACATCAACAAAACAAATACAAACGCCCGCAAGTCGTTAATACAAAAATACTTGGTGTTCAGTAAATATTTTAAACCATTTCGCCAAAGTATATAAATATTTTAAAACTTTTGGCGACTGTATTGTTTTTACAATACAATTCTGACTTTTCAATACAATTGTGACAATTCGACTGTATTGTAGTCACAATACAATTCTGGCTGTCTCTATCTAATAATGGGTTATGAGTACACCATCAACAACAAAAAACAAACAACAAAGAATAAACAACAAACAACAACAAACAACAAACAACAAAAACATTTATTTATACCAATTACAGTTACATAAATTAGAAACACAACATTACAGATATTACAAGAACAATTTACAATGTGAATTTATTGTATTATAAAATAATAATGCATGCAGCCACGGTTATAAACTTTATATTGATATTTTCAAATAATACGAGTTTTGATTGCAGCAATTAAACAATTTATTTAATAATGAACTTGTTTTGAAACTGTTTTATATACAAAATAACTGACTTTCATAATTTAAACATTAGTCAATAATTATGATGTAAATAACTTAATTATTGAAAATTAGTAAAAAAAAATTGTGAAAATGGGACATTCCAGAAAACATTCACACCTCCCCCACGCAGGAAATTGGACGTTAACGCCTTCGTGTGTCCTGATACACTTACTAGCCTATTATCAGAAACAAGTTTTCGGCCCTTCCCCTCTGGATGGCACAAGTTTCTGTGGGGGAAGTGTGGATGGTTTGCTGCATTACTTGCAAAATCTCTACATGTTGCATCTTTTGTCCTTCCATATACTCTCTCTTCTCAGCCTGTTTAACGCCTTTTCTTCTCTCTCCAATTTTATCCTCTCTTGTAGCCATTCCATCATTTCCCCTGATCTTCTTCTCTTTTGTACTGGCCCACCACTTTCACTCGTCTCTTCAGTCCTTTCCGTCCTCTGATTTCTCGCTACATTTTCACTTTCCATCTGCCGGTCAGTCTCGTCTTCTATATCAATGAGCTCTTCCAGCAAATTTTATCCTCTGTTAGTTCAGTAGCCTACTACCTTCACCTGGTCTTTGGCTTTCGACCATACCATACTGGACCTCACCTAGTAAAGTATATGAATACCATACCATACTGGACCTCACCTAGTAAAGTATTATGAAGTATAGTAGCAGTACTATAGCAACATCATTTTTCATTTATTACTATGGCGAGACTTTTTTTATTTATTGGTTTACGGATTTGACTTAAAAAAACCCAGGTCGGTATGTCGGAAAAATTTTTTAAAAAAACACACACTGTGTATATTTAAAATCGATGTTTTTATCTTCTAAACATTTAACTTCTACTTGGAAAAACATGTCTAAGGGACCGGTCATTATTTATGGTGGGGGGTGGCACCGAAGAGAAATGTTTTTCGTGGCAAACATTTTGCTGTCCCAACCATTAAAAAGTCAAAAATTTGATTACCCAACCTCAAATATCAATTTAAAAATAAATACCCACACCTGGCCAAAACCTTTACAATAGGGTGACGTTCTGTCACATGAGTTAGATAATGGATTGTAAGTTTCATGTTGTCTGCACATGTACTTTCTTTGGAGGTACCATTTGCAGGTCTCCCAACAAATCGGAAAATGATCAAGAGATAGTGACTCTGATTGATTCACATACGGTATTGTATTGACATATGACTGACTACTGTCGACATTGCCGTTAGTCTCCAATTTTTTAGTGAATCATGCTTTGAAAATGACAATAATTTTTTATTACCCAACCCCTGAGTTGTTTTGTTTTTCAATTACCCAACCTTTTACTCACTCAAAATTTTGTTTACCCAACCCTTTTCTCTTCGGTGCCACCCCCCGCCATAAATATTGACCGGTCCCTAATCTCCACATTTATTATCACAACCAGCGTTGCCAATTTGTAAAAATCCCAAGTGAGCTCCCAAAATATCCCGAGATTCCCTAAAAATTCCCGGTATTCCATCTTTTTTTACGTCACTATTATTTAGGTGGTTTTCGCGTCAATTTCGGGTAGGATAGCCTCGTACGTCATGTTGTAAAAACGAAAACTGACATTAAATATGCAGCTGAATGGGGTTCAAATACGAGCGGACGAACCCTAGATTTTTAACAAAATTGTTTATTGGTCAATTTTACCAACAAATAGATTTCTAAATTTCGAACTTCCCTTTCTCAAAATATCCAAAAAAAAATCCCGAGATTGACTTTTTAAAATAAAAATCTAAAAAAAATCCCAACTGCTTAAAAAAATCCAGAGATCTCGGGATAAAATCCCGGACTTGACAACACTGAATTCACAACGATAACATGAGCCAGCAGTACTTAGAGTCAAAGTTTACTTGGCGTGTACTTCATGCCAGAACCCAAATTAACTAAAATTAACTAAAATCATAAAATTGTTGTATCAAAATTTATTTTTTTATTTTTCACTTTCTGAATATTTACGGTCGGCGGATCCGTAAACCAATGAATAAAAAAAGTCTCGCCTAATTTATTTATTAATGCGATATTCTTCCATTTAAAGCGATAACTTCAATAGCGATAGCACTGACTCTAAAAAAATCACAGAAATCACCTTTAAGAAATGCTTTGCACAGTATTTATAGCACGTTACTGGTAAAATCGATACAATCTAATCCACTTGAAAACTAATATTAAATGTAACAAGTAATCTTAACACCGTAAAGAGTAGACAATATTAGTGAAAAAATGATTTATAGTACAAATATAAGAATGAGATAACAATAATCTTGCTTGCCGGCAATTGCAAACAGCTAAATCTATAGTTTGTTATGATAGTTTGTTTATGTAACAAAAAGTAATGACTAATAAAAATTATTTACATGATTTTCATTGTGTACGTACCTTTTTCGAGGGAAAAATAAACACAAAAACCGGACTTCCTAAACACGACATGAAAGGTTGCTTTTGGCGTCCTGAAATTCGCTGAAACGACGTCGCCACAGAATAGAGACACACAGAAGGTCGACTTCTTGGTTTTGCCTATGATTTTGGCGTAACCGTTGTAATGCTGAGGACATGGTCGTAGCCAGTGCGCTTATTAGAGGCATTCATGCCCCCTGAAAATATTCAAAATGGCGAACGTCCAAGCGGGTGAATTCCTCTCATAAGCGCAATGGCTGGGACCATGGCGTCAGCATTTTGATGACGAATCATTGCGAATCATGGGGTAACAGCGGTTACGCTTTTTTTGCTCAGTCGACCTACTGTGTGTCTTTATTCTGTGACGTCGCCATCAAGATAACGCTACATTTTCACCTCATATTACTCCATCGCATGTCCTCGTCCTTGATCTAAATCTGTCTAATAACAAATCGAAAACCAATTTAATACCAGGACTACTATTTTGCCTATTGTTTGACAATTTAAAGGTAAATTGGAATGTATTTATATTTTTCTTCACGTATGTTTTTAGAATTTTACAGCAAATTGGAGATCTACGTATTGTTAATAGTTTTCATTGACCAGAAATATTTGACGCATACGCCGTACACTGAAAATCTCGCTGAAAATATTTATTTATCAAGTTGTGCCGTTGTGCGATGACCATCAGTATTACCATCATCACCATTATGACTATCATCATTATCAGTATCCCATCATCATAGGTTGATGAACACATTGTAATTATTTTGAGTACTGACTATTTGACCTTCGTATCAAACCAAAATATGCAATCCGTGCTTCAGTGAATAATTTTGTCAGTTTGGGTTCATATCAGGGCCTGTTTATATGATCTAGGGGTCACATTGGTCTGTTATTTGGGGTCAGGTATTAATTGGGACGAAAGTCCTGTTCCCATTCTAGTCACGTACGTTGTCTGGTAACATGTTATGTATATTTGACTGTAAAAAAATACAGTGGCGAAAAAGATTTAATAAAGTATTTATTTTGGGAGAATGCATCCTGAACTGAACACCGTATTTTTGTATTGCGGGCGTTTGTTCTTGTTTCGTTGATGTTTTATTCTTTGTACTAATACTTATTCTAGTTTATTTTATCTTATTACTTTTTTGATATTGCCTTTTTTATTTTTTGATACCCGGTACCCGCTACCTGCGTTTTTCACCATGCCAATTTTAGCCTGCATGTATTTCGCAAAATTGTCTGCTTGTTCAGGATACTTTTACATTATTTCATCATGCGCTGGGTTTTTTTCTGACAATAATTTGAACAATTCCTCTTTGTTTAGAGAAGGAAATCTACTACAACCCATTTTGTTTCGCGGCCTTTTTACAAGCTTGTCGATCGACTGTCGGGCTTCGGAAGTCGGTTCTACACTTGCAAAACCTTTTTGAAGCGATGTTCCGTCCAAAAAAGGTATTATTGCAAGCTGATCACGTCAGCACCTAAAATAACGTGAGAGCTACCGGACTGATCTAAAAATCAATATCTGAAGATACACGGCCATCTGAAAATCAACCTTTTTATTTTTTCAAAAATTTATTATAACTTTTATAGATATTTTAGGGCTATGGTTGAGATGTTACCGTGTGTAAATTGTAAATAAATAAATGCAGCAACCCCTCGCATGTATTTTCCAAACATTGATTTAACATGAAGTATTAGTAATTGATTAACACTGAACCTGTGACTGAACGCAGACTCACGTTTACGTCAGTGTTGCCATGGCAACACGATAAATTTAATTTTTATTAGTGATGGGCAATACCACCAGTATCGATTCGATACCGATTACTTTTTCGTAAAAGTATTGAGGTATCGATTCCCCAAACGATTACTACGACGTCGATTGTATTTCAGAATTTTCCACCATTATAAGTTATTTCCCGCTTTTTTCATCTTTTATTCTGTCGACGAGGTCCGGAATATTAATCAGGGAAGTGGATAGAATGTCAAATAAAGTAAAGGAAAGTTTGATTAAATTGGTAAATGCAGCAAAATACAAAAAAGTACATAAATTTTATTAGAAATAGCCATGAAAACGACGACACAACTACAGAATTATAATAAATGTCTAATTTTAAAAAGTGATCAAAACACTTTTTCGATACCGTGCAGTATCGACTACTTCCGATTTGGGCCTGGTATCGGGTGGTATCGATACCAAGTAATCGATAATCGTCCATCACTAATTTTTATTATATTTTTTGTACAACACGCCAAAAATAGTTGAAAGATTATTGCTTTTAACTATATAACAATGAATTTCCGAAATATGTACTGTAGGTATGTTGTTTTGCATTTTGTGAGCTTTGATTTAATGTAAAATTTAACGTGAATCGCTTCGTAAAATGTTTTGAAATGTTCATTTTAATATTAAACTATAAACTGCTTTTTTCTGATATAAAACTGTACGGGTTTTTATATAGTTTATAAAACAAAATAAGTTCAAATTGTTGAGTAATTTCAGTTCGGTTTTCAAATGAATTTACTCTCCTTTACATTTTACCTTTTATTCTTAAATTAAACAGGGTAAATTATTTAGCAAACTTTAATACAGCTTCATTGAAAAGGAAAGCAGTGCATGTTTTACGCAATAAATTAAAGCAACAAAATTCATAAACATTAAACATTCAAAGCAAACTTGCCCTATATTCCACGATTTTCCACAGTAAATCAATTCTTCTCATTTCTTCAAACAAAAATTGCTTCAAAGCTCATTGTGTGAAACGTGATTTTCCAAATATATGCTTTTGAAAATTGAAATCTTGCTTATCCCACTCCTGGCAAACAGCCATATTTTTGAGATCAGTGAGGATGACCACCCACGGTTGGTGACCGACGCCCGCGCTCATTGATGAACTTTAGACTTGGCTAATGCTTCCCTTTCCCCGGGTGTAAATAGCCGGGGGGAATTAGTACCCTTGCACGGCGCTTCGCGCCGTCGGCTTGGGGATTACTTAGTATACGTACCTCACATACTGAAATAATATTTTAATGTTAGAAAATATAACTTGAGGTTCCACATTACATTTTTGAATGTTCAAGTTGTTGTCATTACAACACACCAGTGACAAGGTATTTAACTAGAGCATTATTGGGCCATTCTTGATAAGTCTCAAGATACCTTCCGGTGACGCATGACAAATGGAAAACCTTGGTATCATGTGCATTTTAAATAACATCTGTTCATGAAAATATTGGCCCATTTTATTTGATCTTAACTGTAAAGATGTTGACAAAAAATGCTTACTGCATGTCTTAAACACCGAAATAAATGGTCATCTTCACTTCTAAATATCAGTAGCAGCTACTTTTCAGTAATGTCGACAGAAAACAGCAAGCATCTCAATTCAACATGGCTGGCAACTTTCACGTCGTTCCAAATATTGATTGGAGTTACGGGAAATTTATGTGTAATTGTATATTTTCTTCTCTCTCGTCACGGCAAACAAAGAACTCCGTCGGACAAGCTGACTTTAAATTTAGCTATATCCGACCTCATTGCTTTAACAACCTATCTCCCTTGGCGTACACATCTATTCGTATTACAAGAAAGGACTGAACATAGACGCATATACACGTCACTATATGTTGTGTGCATTTTTGCAACAGGCAATGGCATTATATGCATCGCGCTTGATAGGTTTACGGCTGTTGTTTGGCCATTGAGGTATAAAATTCTGATAACATCTCATGTGTCCTCGGTTTTCATTGCGATATCGTGGATGTCAGCTATTCTTTTTGGAATCTTACATGGTTTCAGCTACAAAACTGATAAACATGTTCAATACGAACTGTTTTTATGTGCAATATCGTTCGCTCAGCTTGTCGTTCTCTCTGTCATTTATGGTGTTTTACTACGAACAGCAAGAAAGCAAACGAAAAATATTTCAAATCTGCAAACGGAATTTCGACTAGGATTTTCTTACTTAAGAAAAAGTGTATTTACATCTTTTACCATCATGTGCTTGTTCTATGTAACTTTTCTTCCTTATTGCTTCTACAGAGTATATTCAACCTTGGACAAAAGTTTAACCGACCATGATAAATACACAGCTTGGCGTTGGTTGACCGCTTTCACATTTATAAATTCCTGTTGTAATCCTTTCGTGTATTTCTTCGGAATAAAAAGACACAGGACAATGTTTGCTAAATGTTTCCAAGCCACTTTCGAACGTTATAGCAACAAAAAGCAGACATGTTCGTCAAAACCAGTTAAAAACTGTAATGATATCGAAGTTGAGGTGTAACCGAAGTGCAAGAACGAATTGCGTCTTCGTCTCGTGTAGATGGGTCTTATTGATTTTTTATATGATAACCTTAAGAATTCAAGCAGACCATGATCTATTACGGAATTACGTCACACAAACTTCATGTATGTTTCGAGCTGGCCATATAAGTGTATATATAATTTGTACGCACAAAAATTACTGTTTAACAATTAGGTTATTATCGGTGAATAAAAACCGAGACGAAGTCGAGGTTTTATTCACGATAATCACCGAGCCTAAGGTGAATAATAATTGTTTTACTACTTTTAGTAGAATTTCATAGGTGATTATTTGGAAAAAAATAAAAATACACATTTCTTCGTCATTTAATTGACAAAACGACTTCGGCCGCCATTTCGAAAATCGCTTAGGAATCAGCATGGAGAATTGTCAATAATCACGTATGTAATTATACTAATGCCGAATAGAGTATTTTAATTAAACACTTAACAAATGGATAACATGGCCGTTGCATGTCTGTTCAGTTATAGATATACACAATATGATATCATAAGTGCATGGGCTACCTTTCCTCAACGGCTTTTGATTGTTCTTACCACATTATGACGTCATACCGTGCATCTATAACAGAACAGACATACAACCGCCAAATGTTATCTATTTGTCAAGTGTTTAATTAAAATACTCTATGGCAACAGTAATTTTTGTGCGTATACAAATATATGCACTTGCGCCATGGGGTCGATATTTATAGTGGTTATATCATCAAGAATAATGACGTTGAGAAATACGTTCCTGATAATAACGTAGTCGAAAGCTAGAAAATATTAAAATGTTCATATTCTGAGTTACTGTTGTTCTGTATTTAAATTTGTTACACATCTGGGGGATTCTAATTGCATGTGATAAACGTAGCGCGTATAGCAGAAGGTTTAAAGAAAAATATCAGTCTAACCGGTTTTACCGTTGGTGATGATCAGTGAACGAAAATTACACAAGCACGTCTTTTGTTAGTAACTATTACTAGCAATGTACATTAAATATTTACCTTTAAATATTTTTAATGTTTATACATAGTTTTAACAGTTGTATGTATTCATGGAAATATAGTTTTTGTAATACTTTGGACTCGTTAATTCAGTGTTAATATACTGCAAGAGAGTTTCAATAAACATCAATTATTATTATTATGTCAATCATCTCATGACTGCCCCAAAATAACAAAGTTTGGCGGGATTTTCCTCTGATCTTCGTTTTGCCCAAGCCATCCCACCCTCGAATTACGAAGGTCTGTGCTCAGGCCCATTTTAAAGAAAATACACGAGAATGCAAACTGTCCGGTATTGAGAAGTGTCCATAAAGAGACATTCGACTGTGCAAAGAAAAAGTCGTTGAAAAAAGCATGAGAATAAAATAAAAGAATCTTTGAAAATACCTTTGTTTATTATTTAAACTTTCCTGACGTCGTTCTGCACTTTTATGTGGCAGAACGGATTGCACAGTAATTATTATCTCGCTTTATTTTATTTCCTCCAGATACTACCAGTATTACCTATGACTTTGCTCGCCTGCATGTAGGTACTTTAACATATTTAAAAACGAAAATTCGTTGGCTTTTTAAGCCCCTTAGATACATAAAACACGAAGTGAAAGTATATCTTGGTATATATATTTCGCTATCCACTTACAGTATGTATATGCGGTACGACTTCCGCAAACTAATTCCGCTTAAAACTATGACCGTAACCCGCGCTACTTTGTCCGCGCCTTAATGTTCAGCATTCAGTCCCCCTCCTGTTACATAATACTTTTGTGACAAATGATAAACATTTGAAAATTGAAAAGAATATTAAATTGAAAGTAGCATCTTAACATTCACCTTATGTGCTGTGGACGCAGACCCCTGACTATGGCAATAGCGGTTCTTCTGCACTAAGGTGTAGGCTAGTTTCATAGCAATTTTGCAGTCTAGAGCTCAGCAAACTTCTCTTGCACATCTTCAGAAAATTAATTAGCCAATGAAAATGTAGAAAACAATAAATGATAAAATATTTATTATTTTACTGTACCTTTCGCATGTCTCCTTCGGAAACTTTAACGAGTTCTTCTATGACCTTTACCACAGAGAAAAACATACATTTACCATAACAATTTCACAGGCAAATATAGAGGGAAAAATAGAGGAGGTGGGGGTAAACAAACTTGGGGAATTAAGTGCAGTGTTATTAGCCCATGTGCATGTCACCTCTACGATCGGTGTATACAGTTATCAGACTGTCTATAATTTCAAATAGTTGGCAAGCGAAGAAGAGTGCTTTCCGGTTCGACTTCATACCAAACAGCACAGTGAAAAAGTAGTAAAAGTGACCTTTACAATGTAGAGAGAAGTTAGATTGGGGAAAGTTGTCCAAGATAAATATATTATAATATAATTTATAATATAGTCATTCACCGTATATGAGCTGTTCTGCAATCTGATTGGTTGAATTACTCGCCGTATATCAGCTCATTTACGGTGAGTAGCGAAAAACAAGATGGCGGTCCAAAAACTACATGAGTTTTGCGAAGCAGAAAAAGGAAAATATTCGCTTTGAGAAAGATAATAGTACAAGGAAAAACTCTCAAAAAAATTTGACAGGTTAGCAAAATACATTTATTACATAGAAATTAGTTTAAATACAAGTTTTTTTTAAAGAATTAATACCGAAACAACAGCGAAAAAAACATGTTCATTGAGAATATAAATTGTTCAGAAAAGTTTGCAACGAAAGACAAATGAATTTGCAGTCAACAAGCACTTACTATACTACCAAACATCTGTATAATATATCTGAGCTTTTCTGTGAGATATACCGGTTCTAAAACCATTTCTTTCACCTCGTCTTCGAGTTGTATTAAAAACAAAAGTATTTCAAATTTTCAAGGCTATGCGGATTTTGGCCGAACAAATTGTCAAGACATTGTAACAGAGGATAATTATTTTATAAAACAATTATACCATTCGCTCTCGTCGTATATGGCTGATAGCCGACTCGGTGCTACGCACCTCGTCGGCTATCAGCTCATATACGTACGACTCGAGCTCATGGTATAATTGTTAAAAATCTCAAATCTCAAGTACTTTACGCGAAATTCTGGCAGACTAAAAGATGGCAATTTTCAGCAGATTTACAATTCTTGTACAAAGACCAGCGTCATTTATAATCTATTTGATATTAGCGGAGGTGTAGTTCCGAGCGAACCTATAACCAATGGTATAACTCTAACCTTCATATTCTAAAGCTCGATCTTTACTTCTCTCGACAGATTCTGATATTTTTCAGTTTTTTTCTCTCTCCATGAGATCGCAAAACCTATGATGTTGCATTGCTTATTGGCTTTGTCAATTACTATTAGATCTGGGCGTCTAGCTTCTATCTCATGGTCAGTTTGAACATCAAAATCCCGTCATAATTAATTCTCCATAATGCGCTGCGGTTGGTGTTCACACCAATTTTCTGTTAAATTTCTGTTAAAATAACGTCGAACGTTTGGGATATTTCCAAATTTATTGTCTCGTCAGCCTGTCCACAGATTCTACATTTGCTTTCTGTTTCCTTGTCTGCTAGCTTGATTCCATCCGTCTTAACCATCTGCTTAGAAACACACAAACGAACGGAAATGATGTAGTTAGTGGCGTGGTCAACCACGCCGGATTTGACCCGGCCCCCACGAATTGTATGATTGTTGTGTAATTTGATTTTGAATTACTATACACATTTTAGAACTCGAAGTAGAATTATTATACACATGTTTGAACTCGAAGTAGAATAAAACACAAAATACAGCACCATCTTCCCCCTCTTCATCGCCTTACAAGGGAGGTAGCCAGGTAGGTCATGCCAGGGTGGGAAGATTTTCGTACCCTCTCCCTTGAGGATGAGGGGTTAGGTACCTCCGATTAGGAGGGGTTGGAATGGGCGTGGAGTGAGGGTCAGGTTATCAATGTGTCTGTATAATATACATCATACATAAAAGTGCACCTGTATGATGGTATACATCATAGATTGAAGGATGACCTATGATGATATAGATCATAGAAATGAAGATGATGCATTGCATAATTAGCACTTCAACAACTAAATTCCATCCTTACTGTATATCTTCGCTAAATATCCTAACAGTTTTTATCAATGAATCTAATTCTTTTTCATTTTTAATGCAATACAGCTTCAAATCGTCCATGTAAAACAATGAGCGATGTTACAAATAACAGCAGGGGATAACGAATCACCGCTGAAATATAACTCATTTTATTTTCACCAAGTGATCTTGTCCATATGTCAACTCTATCCTTCGTGATTTCATACTTTCCTGAAGTAAGATTTGTATTTCCTTGGTTATTCCCATTGTATTCAGACACACCAAAATCCACGGATGTGGGACCATATCAAATGCTTTAAGATAATCAATCCACCCCATTGCAATGTTTCTTTTTCTCTGCTTAACTTTTTTCAAAATCACCCCCATCTCTATACAACAGGCCATCGGTTCTTCTCGCACTTTTTCGCAAAGGGCAAAATTAAATTTGAATTTAAATGATGATACATTTCTTCAGCAATTATTCCAGTTAATAACTTCCACACTAAAGCCATGCAGACATGTTACAGGTCTGTAATTAATTGGATTATTTCCCTTTTCTTGTTTTTTTCTGAATTAATACCGTCCCCCCTTTTCTCATCCAAGTAGGTACATTGCCCCTTCTAAACACTCTTTCAGGTTATCAACTTAGTTTTGATTGTAAGCTCCTGAAATATTTCAACCACTATCTTCGTACCAAATCATGACCAGGTCCTTCTGACTCTTTTCCAGCCTTTCCCATATTTTTTTATCTTTTTCTTCTGGTATTCCCATTCTTTACTGCTAATAATAACCTTTTTTCACTATCATTATCATCATTACCAATTATCAATTATCATTATCAATTGTCATTGTCAATTGTCATTATTATTTATCATTATCAATTATCATTATCAATTATCATCATCAATTATCATTACCATTATTATCATTATTATTTTTATCATTATTATCACAATCATCATTATCATTATTACGATAATTATGATAATTAAATAATATCATTAACCGCAGCTTATATTAAACCGCAGCTGAATTGCAACAGGTAGGATTATATTTTACAGTATGCATGTGCACAATGATGGGAATCTAAGCATTACTACAGTATATGCAAAACAGTAAATGGGTCTTACTCCAGTTTGATAAAGAACACTTTCTTTCCCACAAATTTCTTTCAGCTTCTTCACAAGAATTTCATCATGTAGAGGTTTGAAACGAAACTTGGAACATCTTGATGTAAGAGGCTCGATAATCCTATAGTTGACAAAAACATGTTTCAGATGAGAAAGTTACAAACATGCATGTAAACCACTTGTTTATGTCATTATCAATCAGAAACTACAAATATTTTCATTGTATTGCACTTCATTACGCTGTATGTATACACTTCATTACATACAAAATAATAGTGGCTTCGAAAAGATAAACATTTTCAAAATTGTTTATTCTATGTTTATTCTATGTTTCGACTAGATTTTAGTCATCATCAAGAATGATGAAATTATTACATTTCATGCATAGATATATATGTGAAGAAATATAAGAATATCTACGCAAAGTCATTATTGTCCCCGAGCCTCCGGAACAGTGAATGTTGAATAAGAAGAACTTCATGCGTAAGCCAAGGGCGAGGGTACTAATTCCGCTTGGCTATTTACACTAGCACAGTCTAAAGTTAATAATCGCGGGCGAGCATAGGTGGGCATAGCATTGATCGCATTTTCTGACACTACTCACCGGCTGACATAGTTGCAAATGAGACAAAACCTGGTAGTTTTGTTTTGTTTCTCCATTGTTCTTCGTAGTGCAGCCTTTATAAATTTTACAAGATATTGACTGAATTAGATTGCAAAACTAATGGGATGAATTGAAGTATACGACTCCCTATTCATGTGCAAAAGTTTCAGATCACTTCAAAATCCTGAAAATAGTCATTTTATGGCCAATTGTTTCGTAAATCGATGTTTTTACATTTAATTTAGTTCTGGTTTAAACAGTAATTTCAATTTAGTTTTTTGAATTAATGTTTTGTTTTGTTCTGTTCTGTTCTGTTCTGTTAAGTTACGTTCTAGTACAACGCATGCGCAACAATACAATGTTTACTTTGAGCAAAAAGTAAATTTAGTTCTAGTTTTGAAGTCGCTTCCGAAAGCCACAAGAAATCACTAATTACCATGCATTTATGTATGTGAACGAATGATGGAACTTTTCTAATACCAAATAACGTTGAGACTGGATCTTTTACAAGTTGATATATTTTAATATATCAATTTAACCAATCAATGTGTAGGATTTGTTATGTTCACTTGTGATTGGTTAAATTTGACGTAATTTGACCTACAGGTGAATATAACAAAACAGAAATTTTCAAAATGGCGGCCACCGGTTTTGTGGACGTTTATACTGACAAAGAAATAAGCGAAATTAAAATAAATTCAGTCTCAAAAAAAAACACAAAAGCTTGTGTAAAAATACTAAAACAATTATTTGTTAAAACGAATAATTGTTAAATAGCATAAGATACAATATATAATACTTTTGATACAATAAGATACAATATATAATACTTATATTAATGACATGCCAAACTGTTCTACGAAACTCTCATTTAGACTTTTTGCTGACGATACTAATGTCTTCTATTCCAGTGACAATGTTCAAGATGTAACTAAAATCATGAACGAAGAATTTATTCAAATCCTTGACTATTGTTCAGCTAATAAACTAGCTATTAACTTTAAAAAACTAATTACATGATCATTAGTTCACATAAAAAACAAATATCAAATGTCAGAATTCATGAGATTGAACAAAAAGACTACATCAAATACCTGGGCGTCTATATTGATAAACACCTTAAGTGGGGCCAGCAAATAAACCACATAAAAAGCAAAATATCTAAAAACACTGGCATCCTTAATAAATTGCGATATTATGTGAACCTACAGATGTTGAAACAACTCTACTATATTCCCTAATCTATCCATATCTTAACTACGGAATAATGAGCTGGGGAAACACCTATACTACCCACCTATCCAAAATTCGCATTGCTCAAAATAAATGTGTACGAAACATTTTCTTTGCGCATAAAAGAGAAGATGCCAGTACCTACCTCAATCTATTGGGAATACTCAACGTTGACAATGTTTTTAAATTGAAAATTGCAATTTTTACATATAAAATCCAAACTCCATATCCATCGCATCTACCTGTCACTCGTATAATACAAGATTCGCGGCAAATCAAAACTTTAGCAGACCAAAAGCGCGCACAAATTACGGCAAACACACTTTTCTTTTTTCGTCATCCAATATTTGGGAAACGATAGACCTGCATATTAAGCAGTCGACTTCAGTTAGAATATTTAAATCTAAATATACAAGAAAACTTATCCTAAGCCAAGCGTAGAATCCAGACACTGATCCAGCCACACCAAACACGTCATGTTCTTTTTTCTCAATTATGTAAACAGTCACAAAACAACAATTTTGTAAACGGTGGCCAACTCGAAAGCTTCTCAGCTACTTTGGCCACTGTACACGATATAATACCATAATTAACTCCCTTTTTTCTCCCTTCCATTATGATTTTTTTTGTGATGTAATTAATGTCTAACTATATCTTTTTGTAAACGTGTGAAATAAAATTGAATTGAATTGAATTGTTTGTGGAAACACCACATAAATTAATTACTGCAAAGCTTTTGACCTGTAAGCCCGGATCTTCATCAGTGCTAATAATATGTGACTTGTTCAATTCACACGCCCTTTATATACCAAAGAAAAAAAAGGCGTGTGAATTGAACAAGTCGCATATTATTAGCACTGATGAAGATCCGGGCTTACGGATCGAAAGCTTTGCAGTAATAAATTTACGTGGTGTTTCCACAAGCAAAAGTATTATATGTTTTATCGCCATGCAAACCTACAAAGAACTTCTTAAGATACGTTTATTACATTATATGCTATAGGTTATTGTTTGTGTTTTAGTCCAGGATAAAAATAATTTTCGTCTTGTTTGGTTTGAAAATTTATTTATAGTGGACTACGCTTCCTTTCCACGATGGTAGGCAGCAAATTTTAAACCGTATTTCAATAGCCGTAAATCAGTGTATAATAGTGCATTTTATACTTCTTTTTACGTAAACTACTGCAAATTTTCGGGAAACCATATAATTGTTTACAGTTTGAAAACATCTTTTAAGATTTTAAAGTAACAATATGCAAATTAGGTAAACGCATGAATTAATCATGCGTGAAAGGCATTGGTGCCGAAAAATGAAAGTTTCAGAGGCTATTCAAAGAACTTAAAATTGAGCAAATATTCTGCTATTTGGACCATTAATAAAACACATAGGCCCTAACAAATTTCTCGCTCATGAACTCAAAATGCGTTTAAAACTTTTAAATTTCACGCGCAAGCTATGTTTAATGCTGCTAGAAAAGACAACCCCCTGCTCTGGAAAATGTTTTGTTTATTCTACATTATAAGTACCCAAACAATTTATAAATAAATTCATGACATGAACGGATTTGTGAATTGAAAGCCATTTCAAAATTGTCTACTTTTTTCTGATACCCCTGTATATCTCAATTGATGCAATTATTTTCGTCGAACAGAAGGTTAAAGACGCCGACTTGCTATGCACGTACCTGGGCATTTCTGGTCATCGAATCTGCTTCATCCAAGATAACTATCTTAAAAGGAGGACATTTCTTGCCACTAAAATAAAGGAAATAGAATGATCACATACAGCCCACTAACCGTCTGTATAAACTATAAAGATCGGTTAACCTGCATGATAGATGGTATACGAGTCGAAGGAGGCACACGGCTGTTCCGACTCGCGGGTAAACCAGAACGTCGCGGTCATGCAGGCTAGCTTTTTGCATGGCATGCCAATTGTCAAGTAAGCTATAATTCAATGGCAACTCGTCGTTACGGGTCGGTTTTCCACACTTCGAAAAGTCAAAGAGGGCATCGAGTGCTGTCATGCGCCCATGATTATTTTATACTAATTACACTGGCCGATAGAGCCAGTATCTTAAAATGAGCCCGTTTCTACCTTCGTCGTTTTTTTGGTTGTCGCAAACACGGCATACCATCGAGGCATCGCAGGCTCAGTGTACAGTGTTCCAGTGACCTATGCAGTTCAGTTTCAAAATGACGGCCATTCTTGGAGTGGGAAAATGTTTCAAACAATTTCGTTAACATTTTGACCTGTATTCTATGGATTTTGCGTTGCAGTCCAGCTCTGGACTTTCTTGCGAGTAAACTCGCAAGATTATTAATGTCTTTTTCTTTGTGCACTCTGAAAATCCTAAAATAAAATTTGGATCGACGAATGCCAGTGAAATCGTGAATCATAATATACTGAATATATAAAACGAGGCAAGGACAAGTTCAAGGTAAAAGGTTAAAACGTATAAGTGGAGCCGGTAGCTAGGTATTGTTCATGTATCTAATTTGGTATAAACTGTGTTTAGATGATATTGAAATTATATTATATAACGCAGTTAATTAAATTAATGTCTTAAGAGGACGTTAGTATTAGGTTTTGCTATAGGTAATGAGAACAATACTGGTGTTATACAATAAAATGTATGCAACAACAGCTCCAATACTAGTTAGCTGTGGAAACGTGAAAGCTGTAGTGTCAAATATGATATTGCAATGGCCTTGTGTTTTGGTCAAAATCTGCCAAATTTATGCCATGTGTGATAAAAATAAGTAAAATTCTTGTATAAATGCGAACCCAAATAAATAATGCGTGAAAAGGTGTAGGCTAAGGACGTATAAGTTGTCAACCAAGGCCAGTGTGGACGCCTGAGCAGGCGTCTTAATTGTTTATATTACAACCAGAAGACCGAAAGCTTCTTTCCAATTGTTGTTATGCTTACTTTGTGTTATCTTTCAAATCATGCAGGAGTGTAGATGTTGGGATAAGCGCTAACCTGGTACAGTGGTACCTGCAGGTGACTTGAGCAAACTGCAATACTAACCTAAAATGATCGTGTTTTGTGATTGGCTTCATAAAACAATATTAATAATTCTGTATAATAATTAATAGTAGTAATAATAAATAATTCGCTTCAACCCCCAATCCAATACCTACGTGTAAACGAGTTAAATCTAAACGTCATCTAAAAGGAATGATCATCAATTGTAACGGTTTGAAAGGTACATCCCGTTTCACAGAATTTCAAGCTCTACTTGACCTACACAACCCTGACGTTGTTCGAGGAACTGAATCCAAGCTACACAATGATATACCCACTTACTTCCATCCAACTACACTGTCTATAGAAAAGACAGAAATGCAAATGGTGGTGGTGTTTTTCACGCTGTTAAATCCGATATTGTATGCGAAGAATGTCCAAAATTCGATGCGAACTGTGAAATTCTTTGGTCCTCAGTAAAGTTCCAGAATTCCAAGAAATTATACTTAGCATCCTATTACAGACCTCCCAACTCCTCTTCCGACTAATCATCGACTAATCATCATCCAAATATTATTCTAGGCGGTGATTTTAACCTTGGAGACATCAACTGGAAATCTGAGTCGCCAGAACTTTCAAGTGAAATCAATTCCTTACATCATAAGAAACTTCTCCAGACACTTGACGACTTCTCCCTTACACAACACATCACGTTCCCTGCTCGTTCAGCTTCTAACAAAAACTTGGACTTGTTATTGTCTTCATTCCCTAATAATGTATCTAATGTTTCGACCACGTCAGGAATCAGCGACCATTTGGCCGTCCTTTTTAACATCGATGTCGCGGCTACTAGATCGTTCAAACCTCCACACAAAGTTTTCATCTATAAGAGATGTCATTTATGTCACATAAGAGATGTCATTTATGTCACATGCATCGGAAAACTTTTTCCTATCTAGTCCTCAACGTAACTCTGTATCTGAAAACTGGTTAAAATTTAAATTAACCTTGACAAAAGGTATTCAAGATTATGTTCCTCACAAGAAATCTACGCTTAAATATAAACTTCCATGGATAACCTCTGCTATCAAACGGCACATGCGGCTGAAAGATCGCCTACATAAAAAGGCTCTCAAATCTCACAAACCTAAATACTGGGATGAGTTCAAGAAAGAACGAAACTTAGTCTCTCGTCTCGTCAAACAATCTCACAGTAGTTATCTGAATGACGTTATTGGCGCAAGCTTAGATATCAATCCAAAGAAATTCTGGTCGTATGTACGTACAAGTAAATCTGAGAGCTCTGGCATACCTCCATTAAAATTCAACGACAAATTATGTGTTTCTGATAAATCAAAAGCTGACGCCATTAACTCCCAGTTCCATTCAGTATTCACCCGTGAGAATCTCCAATTCCAAATAAAGGTCAATCTCCATACACCTCCATCTCAGATTTGATAATCAACTCCCAAGGTGTAGCCAAGCAACTCTCTGAACTTAACCCCAGTAAGGCCTGTGGTTCTGATTAAATCCCAGCTAGAATCCTTAAAGAACTTTCTCCATGAATTTCGCACTGGCTTTGTTTCATTTGCCAACAATCCTATGATTCTGGTACACTTCCACCTGACTGGTCAAAGGCCCTTGTTTCTGCTGTTTTTAAAAAGGACTTAAAATCCAACCCAGCTAACTACCGTCCAATCTCTCTGACGTGTCTGTGTTGCAAAGTCATGGAACATATCATTCTTAGCCATGTTTTAAAGCACTTAGCATATCATGATATTCTAATTAATGAACAACACGGATTTCGCAAACTATTTTCGTGTGAGACTCAACTAATTACGGCAATCAACGATTGGGCAAAAAGTGTCAACCAGAAGAAACAAACCGATGTGATTCTCTTAGACTTCAGTAAAGCCTTTAATTCTGTTCCTCATCTTCGCATGATGTCCAAATTAGACCATTATGGTATTAGAAGACTTTCCGCCAATTAGATCAAGGCTTTTCTTTCCAACCGCTCTCAAGTTGTCTCGGTTAATGGCTCCCACTCTCACCCTCAACCTGTCATATCTGGAGTACCCCAAGTAACAATTCTCGCACCTGTCTTATTTCTTCTCCATATAAACGATATTTCTGAGAATATTAAATCCCAAATTCGCTTGTTTGCTGACGATGGAGTCATTTATAGAGAAATTAATAACGATCAGGACCACGTCACGTTACAAGAGGATTTAGACAATCTAAATAATTGGGCTAACAAGTGGCAACTAAATTTCAATTTCTCAAAATGCTACCACCTAGGAATTACAAATAAACGTGTCCCTGAAACATATATAGTTATATGATGAATAATCAAACAATTAGCAGAGTATCTTCTACCAAATACCTGGGCATTACTATAAACCACAACTTGAACTGGAACAATCATTGTGACATCATATGTAGTAAGGCAAATAGCACTCTTGGCTTACTTAGAACGTAGCGCTGCTGTTAAGTCAAGAGCGTATACTAGTCTTGTCCGTCCACAACTTGAGTATGCTTCTACAGTCTGGAACCCTTACACCAAGAGGAACATCAATAAGATCGAGATGGTTCAACGCAGAGCTGCTAGATTTGTCTTCAATCACTATTCCAGAGCTAGCCACGTCTCTCCAATGATCGACCACCTGGGTTGGGACAAACTCCAACAACGGCGACTGCTACACCAAGCCACTATGTTCTACAAGATCCATCAAGGCCTTGTTGGAATCAGTCTTCCTGATGACGTGTGTCCTTGGACTAGAGCATCCAGGCTGCCTAATATCTGTCCTTACCGCCAAATTCAGTCGTGTGTCAATGTATATAATGTATATAGCTAATTAGTATTGTTTTGAATCGTTTGTACTGTACTATATGTTCGTTTTGTAGTCTTAGGTTGTTGTCGTTGTCGTTTTTGTCATTGTTGTTGTTAATAGCATATAACAACAACATTCTAATCACCGCCTAATATATGTGTCATACAGTGATTATGAAGACTTTCTTGTAAATAAATATAAATATTATCTAGTTTTTCAGTATACATAACTCCTTCTAGTGTAGTATAATACTGTTTTAGGAGTATTTCATTAAAGCATTAAAGCATCATTCTTTTGAAAGATGACTTCTATAGTTCATTGTCTGTTACAATCTCGTTCCCCGAGCCTGCGATCCTCGGGAAGGAACGCGAGGCTCTGGGATAATCCGTTTCAGGGAGGAATCTGATTGGCCGTTGATATAGAATGCGCAGTTCAATCTTAGCCAGGATTCCTGGCTTCCGGCAACGGATTATCCCAGAGCCTCACGTTCCTTCCCGAGGATCGCAGGCTCGGGGACGAGTTGTGTCTGTTATTGTTATGATCAACCAATCATAAAGCCCGTTCTGGCGACTCCTGCAAACCTGGGTCAGAAGGTCCTGCGCACACTGGTATGTTTGAATTTTCCCATGAGTATCGTTTTGCAGATTTCCTCAGATCGTAGTTAATAGTTGTCTTTTCTGCAAAAAAACTCAAGGGCTAAGTGATGTTCCTATAGCCAAACATTGACCTTCTGAGGACTAATTAATTTACCACAAATTTCCTGCGACCCCCATGCTCGCATTGTACGTGGGGCTAACTGCAAATTAGTTTTGGCCACCTGCAAAAAAAGTAAATATATACAGGCATGCTGTCAAAATTGATCTTGGAATAGAAATAACAGACGGCAGCTTGTCGGTATTGATATTTCTGATCAGTGTAATAAGAATGCGCATATATTACTGGATCACTCTCCTTTGTATAATTACGGCGATTAAAATAATATGCATTATTAGTACGAGAACATGGGCCATACATACGTTCATATAATTAGAGTAAAACTTGTTGACAGGAGCAAAGAGCGGGCAACCGATCGAATTGACTTTATGCCGAGATAATGAGAATTTGTAAATTAATCGATATAAATGACTTTTTCTTGAGTTATATTATGAAGGAAATAGAAAACATTTCCCCCTATGACTATGTTTCTACAAACACTTGTGTTTTTTTGGGAGAGCTCGAAATAACCTGGGCTCGTTTCCCCACTGTCACTGATAATCTGTCGTTCTCCCACGCATGTTTCTACAAAAAAAACGCTATGGAAATTAAAAAAAAAACTAAAAAAAAAACGTTATGGAAATTAAAAAAAAACCGCAAACGCTAACGAAACGCTATGGAAACTAAAAAAAAAACGCTATGGAAATTCAACAGGCTGTTGTGCATCACAAATTTAACTAAACAATTCAATTTTTACATAGGACGAAAGAGCTGTTATGTAGCTTTTCTATGATATATTTATTAAACCGTAACGATGAGAAATGGCCACATACTCGTGAAATAAAAATTTTCGGTCGAAATCACATTCTTCCACCGTTGGGAATTGAAAATACATTAATTATGCAAAGTTGATCAATCCAAAAGCATCGCGAGTCTGCTGCAAGGTACTTGTTTCGTAAAACGTTTTGATTACGAATGCTCTCTGTTCAGTGCATAGATATCTATGGTTCAGTGGTTAATTGAACCATGTTTAATGCAATAATGGACGTTCTTATGGTCTCACTAAGACGAAGATTGACGAGTTGAGCTTATTTTAGATAATTTAACATTCAATTATAATTCCCACTTGGGAATTGTTTATGTTTCGTTTTCCATGCAATTCCCAACGGTGGAAGAATGTGATTTCGACCGGCAATTTTTATTTGACGAGTATGTGGCCATTTTTCATCGTTACGATTTAAAAAGAGTATCATTGAAAAGCTAAATAACTGTTCTTTCGTCCTATGTAAAAATTGAATTGTTTAGCCACGTTTATGATCCACGACAGCCTGCTGAATTTCCATAGTGTTTTTTTTAGACACCCTGTATAACTGTACAGAAATATGGAAAATGTTTTCATTGAAGATGGGGCGAATTACGATCATTTACTACAATAACATCAGCCTGTGCTTTATTTTTTAAACGTTACCACTGGTCTCAAAACTAGTACTGGATAGACTAACCTTTTGAATTCAGGGAATTAATTTTAAATCCAGAATATTTATAACGAGGAGAAATTTATAATCTGTCCTTTACAAATCAAATCGCTACGTGTTTAAATTAATTATACTATCAAGCAAATATATTTTTCTACATAACTACGCACCTCTTGAAGGCTCTTCTAATGATTGCCGTGACTTCATTAATTATTCACTGACACTCGCAAATTTCAGATGAAAAAATGACACTATTAACGATTTTCACTCTACTCTAGGCAGTTTCTATTCCTATCTGCAATTACCAGAAACTTTATGAACCTCTTCTAACATAGCAACACCACTGTCGAATTGTCACAACAACTGTCATATAGAATAAAAGTTATTCCCTATATAAGGAATGCATAATAATAACACATAATTTATAAAAACTGTATATTTCGAATCAAATCTGATTCATCTTCAGCATTGTGTGACTGTGCATGTGCATGTTATTAATTGTGTGTTATTATTATGCATTGCTTATTCGGAATAACTTTTATTCTATATTTGCTGGAATTACCAGCTGGAAAAGAATTCACAACAACATGGCCGCCGTTCAATGTAGTTCAACTTTCATGTTGTGCACGCAATAGGCCATAGGGCTACAGAGGACTGCTCGCGGACACGCCATGAAAGTAGAACTACATTCAACTTTCTTGGCGTGCCCGCGCGACTGATTTTTTACGTGATTAAAATTGGTCGTATTAATCGCTCGTCGAGCGTGGGCAAAGCCACCATGATGATGAAGTTCTTGGCGCGAACTTCAAAACATGTGTGCACCAGTGGTGTGCACGCGCCTTTTGTCAAACGCCTTTTTTCGCGAAGAAAAGTCCTCTATTAAACGTACACGACTCTACGGGCTGCAGCATAGGTCGGGCAATATTTGTCGTCAAAAATATCAAGTCTTAGCAAAGACTGGCCGCAGTTTGTCTAAAGTCGCTGCAACGCCAGAATACAAGAAAGGGGTTGAACACAGAGTTTGCAAACGCCATCGTCAGCGCTGTGTGAAGCCAAATTTCTCCAACAGCCATCGAAATTTGACCGAATGAAAAATAAACAAAGAAACACACACATGGCAAATAACATATGAACAGACTTGACATGACAAGAAAAGCGGTAACAGTTGATCTCATGATCTTATTTCTATTTGTAATCTCACGAAGTGATGAAGGCTGAGCTTCGTGAATAGCATTGCGATGTCGACGAATAAGCTTCAATTTCCAAATCCAAGTGAGAACAACGATGGACATAGTTATCACAGCTGTACATGCTATTCCATAATGAACAAGCTTTCGCGTGACGAATATCGAAACTATCAATAAAATCAAAACAAACATCCACAGAACAAGAAGCGTTGCTTTCAAGCGATACTTTGTGACGATGCTTGCATAATGATAGGGGTAAGCCAAGGCGATGAAATTTACCATAGTGAGAACAAGAATAGTTGATAGGGATAAAACAACGCAAACAAAACTGGTGAAAACGCTGACAGAAATAAGCGCAAAACTACATGTTTTTGCATGGATGAAGCGAATGATGTCATACGTGATATATATAGGTTGAACACAAGCAGTTACTGTTATGTCTGTGATAGCAAGTGCGGCAAAAATAAAGTTGCGCAATGTTCGTAAACGACGGTTGCGACAATATGCCACGATAACCACACCGTTAGCCACCGTTCCAAGGACACAGAGAACAATATTGACAACGAAGACCACCACCTCTACCGTTATCAACTTTATATTCGCCACATAGCTTATTAAACACATATCTTTCGCGAACATGATCAGATCTGTTGTATCAATTGCCATAACCACCCAATAGTATTTAATTTTTGAATCGCTACTCCTACAATCCAGCCCTTATATAGCTTTGTTTCCACTTCGACATCCGCGATGCGTGTAACTGCGCTGATGAACAAAAAGTCTTTAATTAAGAGTAACAGCTTAATTATCACCTTTCAATAAACCCCTCAAAAAGCAAGCGTATATATAATTACGTAGGTATATTAAAAGTCAACATTATTTTTTTACCCTTCACAAAAAAAACCCAACAAAACGCAAGCTCATGATTCCGGTATATTGAAAAGTGTCGAATAGTCAACATTATTATTGATACGACTAATTATTTATATACTGTTCATGCAAATGCATGTACACACGCAATTAGACGTAATTATACTTCATGAAAAAGACGTAATTATACTTCATGAAAAAGACGTATAATTATACTTCATGAAAAAATATACAGTATAATAAAAAGCCATCCATTGGCTTCGTTTATGCATGGCAGATTTTCTATCCAGTCCTAGTTATATGAGATCAGTGGTCAAAGAAAAGCAAGGCAAAACGCGTGCGGAAGATTCTTAACTGAGCCAATGATGCTATGTAGTTAATGCTCAGCGACGACATGGCCAATTTTCGGTAAGTACTTCATCTTGCGTGAACCCTCACAAACTTTGCATTATTAAATAGCGTAAAATATTGTCTAAGGATAGTGGTACACGGATCCAAAATATCCGTGCAAGATGAAGTATGTAGTTACCCAATTTTCTGTGCAATTTCCGGTTGTGACCCGTGCTTCTCTTATATATATTTGTTTAGGCCTGGTTCACAATGGCAATTTTGTGTTTCTGACGGATGCAAATGAGTGAACTCGCACACAAAGGTACAGAGTCGCTATTCAGAAGTAATGTCATTCATTCTATCACATTTGCCTGGAGGAGAAAAATCGACCAGGCTTTAGTAAAATACCTTGGAGTTGTTGAAGAAACAGCTCTTTGGGAAAACTTTTTTACTTTGTTTCGAACAACCTAAAATTGTAACGAAAGGAAATAAAAAGTATAACTTTCCTAAATTTGCATGCGTACTACGAAATACTTCGCCGATCACACAAGGCCTTCCAATCCTACATGACTTTGTATTACAACTACAATTTATGAAGCGCTGGGGTCTCACTATTTTACTCAAAGTTTTTCAAAGCTATGAATGTCTTTAACCCTAACGCCTAACCCCTACCGAAGCTCGCTCAGTATGAAAATCCGCCCTTGATTGAGTTCAGGTTTAAGTGGTATCCGAAATTATCAAGGTCCCCTCAAGCCATTGAAATGAATATACACTGTAGCTGGAACGCTACCTCTAACCGGAAATTTGAGGGCCAGTCCCAGTCATTTCACACGTGCGAAGAGCACTCAATCAGTCAATCATGATATGATCACGAGCGTCCGGGGGTCAAAATTTGGCTTCAAGAAAAAGATAGGCAGTTTATCTCAATGCGCAGTCAGTATGTTTTGTATTTTGTTTCAACTTTGTATAGTATGTTTTTTTATCCGTTTTGCGCTGCATACCTCAATTCCTCTTTCATCTGAGGCATTTAACTCCAGTACTCTATCCTTCATAAGTTCAGGTCTAAAAGATATAATACATTGTAATGTAATGGCTTATTAACTCAAATCACCAAACGAAACATTCGGTAAAAAGAAAACTACAGTGTTTTCATCTTAGTTAAAAATTTTATGGTTATGAACTTATGTTAACTTCATATTTGGAGTTAATTCTATTGGAGAAGTTAAAGCGTGTTGGGGAACTAGTTTGTATATGCATGATTAACTATTTTTGGTGGAGTTATTTAAAATTGATTCCTTTTTTGGAGTGAGTTTTTTATGTTTTCAGGATGCAAGCAAAATGGCGTTCTATTTAATTTCACCCAGCTCGGACGAAAGAAAAAATCGTAATTGTATAAAAAGTAGAATGGAACCGCACTATTTAATTATGTTTTAAGACAGAGACTAGTTTTACCTTATAAGTTGGGTTTTTTTAATACTGAAAGACAAAGGAGCTTTTTTTAATGTTTGTCAAACCAAATCATGAAAAAATACAGTGTTTTTTATTGCAACGTACAAATGTACTCTACCCAAATCTGAATACATAACAATTCCTGATGAATTCAATACAAAACCATGAATACAATACAAAATAATACAAAGAAAACGTGGGGTCGGGGTTCAAAAACATTTCTTAAATTTTTAAAAATAAAATCGTGCCCAATACCTACAGTACCGAGGAATAACTGAAGAACGTTAAGCCACAATGCATCCGTTAATGCAGGTAATTCGATGTACAATCAGAGTCGCCCAAAGATATTCCAGAACCATATCTAATAAAGAGGGGGGCCCGAAAAGCTTTTATCGAACCCAAACTCGTAAACTTTTAAGACTTTCCTTGGACATTTCAGAATATTCCCGAAAATCTTGAATTTGGGGGCCCCTTCTCTGCAAGTTTTTTACATTTTGGGGGACTCTCCTTCAACTAGGTGCCTGGTGAAATTTACCCCTCCCCCCTCTGGGCGGCCCTGTGTACAATTATGTACCCAGACTTCATTATGACCATGCTCTATCTCCATCATGGTGTATACTTATACGTGAAAGACGTGACCATTTGTACAGCAAAACTTAAATAAAATCTGTAATACTGAATGTCTGAATATCGATTTCACCATCTTTTATATACCAACCATTAGCATTAATGAACACGATAATCTTCAACAGAACGAATGCCACACATTACCAAAATGTACAACAGAACGTTTCAAACGTAGTTTTATTCCTTCTACTGAATGTCTTATAAATATTCTTGATATTTGTGGTTGTGATTGGTTTTAATGTATATAATACGTATGTATATAAACTTCCAATATTTACCAGACAATACAGTGCGGCAAGGCACAATACATTACGGCAAAGGACTATACAATACGGCGAAGAGTGAGTGCAAAAACGAGCGCTGAGGATTATTTTAACGGGTTACTCTTATAGGGAAGCATTAGCACAACTTGGGTGTTCCAGATTGGATGAAAGGCGAGAACAACATTGCCTCAACACTATGAAACGCATAGAAATTGGAGGACCACTGTCAAAATATGTTCCATTGTCTAGGGCTAGTTCAAATGATTATGAACTTAGAAACTCTAACACATTAACAACAATAAAATGCCGAACAG
Organism: Paramuricea clavata; assembly: GCA_902702795.2. Classification (NCBI taxonomy): domain Eukaryota; kingdom Metazoa; phylum Cnidaria; class Anthozoa; order Malacalcyonacea; family Plexauridae; genus Paramuricea; species Paramuricea clavata. The sequence goes on from CACRXK020000076.1 coordinate 50,389, forward strand.
AAAGATATCGCCGTAGCTTTTTTCCCAGTACAGTAGCTTTATATAATAGTTATAGTAAAGAAATTTAAGCGTGATACTTAAATACGTTGATTTTAATAGCAATTCAATAAGATTTTTAGACTTCATGCATGTAATTTAACTTTTTATATAGTAAATATATATAGCGTACTAATTTTGTAAACGCACCATAATTCAATCTATTGCGAAGGTGTGTATCTTAAACCATTAATAATAATAATAATAATAATAATAATAATAATAATAATAATAATAATAAAAAGCACCATACAGTACAGAAAGCAACATACAGCACGGCAAAACACAATACAGAGAGGCAAAGCACCATACATTGTTATCACTAGTGTTCCCGACCGAATCAAGATATGCGAATTTTTAAAACCAAGTGATTCAGACATTTCAACCGACCACAACGCCATTATTTTCGACCTCTTCCTCCCATGCAATCCTTTCCCAAAGATAAAACGTTCAGTGTTTGATTACCGACGCGCTGACATTGATGGTCTACGAAAGCATCTTCAATCCCTCGACCTCAGTGAACTTATATCAGAGAACGGCAATATCAACCAGGATTGGCTCGCGTGGAAAATGCGTTTTTGGGCGCGTTATCGAAATTTGTGCCGACAAAAACACTACGAGGTCGAAACCATCTCCCTTGGATGAACAGTACAATACTTCACTACATCAAGAAGAAAAACTCCATAAGAACGAGAATTAAAAGATCCTGACATCCAAGTGAACACCTCAAGCACAGATTTCGAGAGCTCCGCAGGACAATTAAAAGAATGTTGCGTGGAAGTCGCTTGGACTATATCAATTCAATCAGTGCATCTCGTGAACCCAATCCTAAACGTTTCTGGTCGTTTTTCAAGATTGAGTCTAAGGTATCTAATATTCCGTTAAAAGTCTCGGTTAAATCTAGTGAAAATCAAAGAACGTATTCCAACAACAACGTAGACATTGCGAATACTTTTAACGAATATTTCGCCTCAATTTTTACGCATGACAACAATAGTGACCACAATCTAGGAGAACACTCGGATCCAGAAATTGTTTTGGAAGACATAACACTGACTAACGACGAAGTAATAACCATATTCACTAATCTAAATAACAATAAAGCTCATGGTCCAGACGGAATCCCAGCACGTTTGTCGACGGAAACATCATCCCAAATCGCTCCTTCACTCTGCGCTCTCTTCAACAAATCTTTACGTTGTGGTGTTCTTCCTGATGATTGGAAATTAGCGAATGTCGTACCAGTACACAAACGGGTGAGAAATCCTATGTCGAGAACTACCGTCCAATCTCGTTGCTTTCCCTTATCTCCAAAGTCCTCGAGCATTGCGTTTTCCATAACATCCAACATCATGTTTTTCAACAAATCAACCCTTGCCAACACGGTTTTGTTCCACGAAAGTCATGCGTAACGCAACTGCCGAAGTATTCGAACAGATAGGTCGGAAATTAGACAACGGTAAGCAGATAGACGTGATTTTCGATAAAGTAAGTCACGCTCAGCTCATGCACCGATTACACGAGTTCGGGTTTCGAGGTAACCTTCTCAACTGGTTTTCATCCTACCTCAGCAATCGTTATTAGCAGACAACAATTGATGGAGCAACATCAAGACCGTTAGCAGTGACATCAGGTGTACCGCAGGGCTCTATTCTCGGTCCTTTACTGTTTCTCTTGTACGAAAACCACCTCTCCGAAAGCGTGGGCAACTCCAGCATTGCAACATTTGCGGACGATACAAAGATCTTTAAAACTGTAAATAACGTGTCCGACGCATCATCGCTACAAGAGGACCTAACAAATTTTGAAGAGAACTCCAAACGCTCAAAAATGTAAAGTCATGAGAATAACCAGAAAACACCACAAAATAGAATATCCCTACAAGCTACATGATGCTGTTCTGAAAAGCGCTGTTCACGAACGTGATTTGGGAGTGTGGACTTCTTCCAGTCTGACTTGGTCCAAACATATTGAGGACCAATGTGCTCAATCAACCAAAATGCTCGGCTACGTAAGGCGATCTACACTGGACATAAAAACTATCTCGGTTGGTCGTACTCTGTATTTGACTCTTGTACGCTCAAAACTATGCTATGCGTCTCAAGTCTGGGCTCCACAATCCGTGGAACTGATCAAACGCACGGAAAGAATCCAGAGGCGCGCGAGCAAGTTTATTTTGGATCTACCATTCATCTGCGATGTCAGCTATAGTAAGAGACTCGAACTGTTAGACCTCATTCCGCTCTGCTATTGGCACGAATTCCTCGATCTGGTGTTTTACTTTAAATGTGTAAATGGGATAATAAACATCAATGGCAACATTCTACCATCAATTCAGATCCGGCAGAGAGCAACGCGATCAGCTGACCCCTGACTGTTTGATGTTCACCACGCCGAAGTGTAGGACTGCAACATTCCAGAGATCGTTTATATCCAGGTGTGCGAGAGTATGGAATGTTCTACCAAAAGAGTTGACAACAATTTAAAGGACATAAGCTTAGGTCGTTTCAAAAGCGATCTCTATGAATATTACAAATCGGCTCTGAACATTTACGACGCAGAAAATCCTAGAACAAGGAAGTCTGTATGTTTGTCTTGTAACAAGTCCCGTAATTTGTCTTGTTCAAATTCGTGTTGTTATTAATTCTAATGTGTGTCTCTGTGTTGGTCTTGTTAAGCTTCATTGTTGGCTAATTTCCACTCAGGAAAATTTTCCACAGGAGCGGACAGCGTTGGAACTAACGACTTTAGCACTATGTAACTTTCCTTCCATTACTATCCTGCGGAGGGTTTTCCTGGGTGCAACTGACTGGCCTTTTTATATTACTAAAGATCTAATGTAGAATGTGTCATGTTCGTTCTGTAAGGGCTGCTGTAATTGGCGTAAAGCTGTAGCATATACCCTGCCATTGATTGATTGATATTTTGTATATTCTTGTGTTTGTATTTGTGCACATATGATTGTGTGAAATTGGCAAAGCATAATAAATAAATAAATACAGTACGGCAAAGCACCATAGAATACGGCAAAGCGCCATGCAGTACGGGAAAATACCATACAGAACGGCAAAGCACAACACCGTACGACACAACACAGTACGGCAAAACACAATACAGTACCGCAAAGCACAATACAGTTCGGCAAAGCATAATGCAGTACGACAAAGCACCATACAGTACGGCAAAGCATCGCACAGTACAGCAAAGCGCCATATAGTACGGCAAAGCACCATAGAGTACAGCAAAACACAATACAGTGCGGCAACGTACCATACAGTAAGGCAAAGCACAATACACTATGGCAAAGCACAATACAGTACGGCAAAGCACCATACAGTACGGCAAAGCACAATACAGTACGGCAAAGCACCATACAGTACGGCAAAACACAATGCAGTGCGGCAACGTACCATACAGTAAGGCAAAGCACAATACACTACGGCAAAGCACCATACAGTACGGCAAAGCACAATACATACATACATAATACTTCATTTTGACACGCTAGCCTCATCAACATCAGCTGTTTTTCATGAGGGGCGTGTTAACTAACTAATTACACAAATAATATGTACAAATTAAAGTTACATGAAGCATACAAAGACTAACAGGTAGACAAAAATATATAAACGAAACAAATAAATATTATTGAGGACAGGTCAGCTTCACCTCGCCGTAGATTTTATAATTCTCTTGAATGAATAAACGGAATCAGCGCTTTTTGCTTCAATAGACAGATTATTCCAATGGATAGCTCCATTGTATTTAAAACTTCTTTTAAGAAATTCTTTCTTTGGTTTTGGTAATACTAGATCATTTTCACGATTCCTAAGATCATAAGGGGAATCGCCTTCACTGCATCGTCGAAATAGTTGTTTTAAATTTGGGGCGGCATGGTCATTAATTATTTTATACATGTAAATAGATTTTGTATAGTTGCGTCTCTGGTCTGGTCAAAGCACAACACACTACGGCAAAGCATAATATAGTACGACAAAGCACCATACAGTACGGCAAAGCATCGTACAGTACCGCAACGTATCATATAGTAATGCAAAGCACAATACACTACGGCAAAGCACAATACACTACGGCAAAGCACCATACAGTACCGCAAAGCACCATACAGTACGGCAAAGCACAATACAGTACAGTATAGCAAAGCAGAATACAGTACGGCAAAGCACCATACAGTACGGCAAAGCACCATGCAGTACGGCAAAGCACAATATAGTACGGCAGCAAAACACCATACAGTACGGCAAAGCACAATACAGTACAGCAAAGCACCATACAGTACGGCAAAGCACAATGCAGTACGGCAAAGCACCATACAGTACAGCAAAGCACCATACAGTACAGCAAAGCACTATACAGGACGGAAAAACACCATACAGTACAGCAAAGCACCATACAGTACAGTACAGTACAGTACAGCACAGCAAAGCACTATACAGGACGGAAAAGCACCATACAGTACGGCAAAGCACAATGCAGTACGGCAAAGCACCATACAGTACAGCAAAGCACCATACAGTACAGCAAAGCACTATACAGGACGGAAAAACACCATACAGTACAGCAAAGCACCATACAGTACAGTACAGCAAAGCACTATACAGGACGGAAAAGCACCATACAGTACGGCAAAGCACAATACAGTATGGCAAAGCACCATACAGTACAGCAAAGCACCATACAGTACAGCAAAGCACTATACAGGACGGAAAAGCACCATACAGTACGGCAAAGCACAATACAGTATGGCAAAGCACCATATAGGACGGAAAAGCACCATACAGTACAGCAAAGCACCATACAGTACAGCAAAGCACCATACAGCATGCCAAAGCGCCATGCAGCACGGCATAACACAATATAGTACGACAGCAAAGCACCATACAGTACGGCAAAGCACTATACAGTACCGGTACGGCAAAGCACCATACAGTACAGCAAAGCACAATACAGTACAGCAAAGCACCACACAGTACGGCAAAGCACCATAGAGTACAGCAAAGCACAATACAGTACAGCAAAGCACCACACAGTACGGCAAAGCACCATACAGTACGGCAAAGCACCATACAGTACGGCAAAGCACCATACATTACGGCAAAGCACAATACGGCAGCGAAGGACCATACAGTACGGCAAAGCACCGTACAGTACGGCAAAGCACCGTACAGTACGGCAAAGCACAACACAGTACCGCAAAGCACAATACAGTACGATAAAGCACCATACATTATGGCAAAACACAATATAGTTCGGCAGCAAAGCACCATATAGTACGGCAAAGCACCATATAGTATGGCAAAGCACCATACAGTACGGCAAAATACAATACGGCAGCAAAGGACCATACAGTACGGCAAAGCACCGTACAGAACGGCAAAACACAATACAGTACCGCAAAGCACAATACAGTACGACAAAGCACAATACAGAACGGCAAAGCACCATACAGTACGGCAAAGCACCATACAGTACGGCAAAGCACCATACATTACGGCAAAACACAATATAGTACGGCAAAGCACCATACAGTATGGCAAAGCACCATACAGTACAGCAAAGGACCATACAGTACGGCAAAGCACCATACAGTACGGCAAAGCACAATACAGTACCGCAAAGCACAATACAGTACGACAAAGCACAATATTTACAGAACGGCAAAGCATCATACAGTACGGCAAAGCACCATACAGTACGGCAAAGCAGGGCGTGAAATAACAGCCGGTCAACGGACAATGTCCGGCCAGAATGCGGAGTTGTCCGCTCAAATTCTTACCTTGCCGGTCATTTTGACTGGTCACTTTCGGTAAAAGAACAAACTAATCTTCATTTTAATTACTGATTACAGTAAGGCTTTTTATATAGCCTGATAAAACAGCCGCCTGTTATTGCTCGCACAATACAGTACAGCAAAGTAGGGCATATATTATAGGGCACTGGCGACTATTGTGACATTAAGTCATGCATGTTAACATTCATCAAAGTTGGAAGGCTAATTTTGGTTATTTGGGGGGGGGGGGGAGTTTCTGCCATGCATGGATGTTTTACGGTTCGCTTGGTGTGTATTGCACTTTTCTGTCTTACACCGCAAGACAGTTGCGCTTCGTGGGGACTGTATACTATCAGAACAATACCATCGGAAATAGAACACACACGCGTACTTTAAAACATATTTATTTAAACTATTCAAACGATAAAATATATAACAAACAATCCTTCTGGTTTTCTCTGGTGCTTTCAGTTCTGACAATCAATTCGAAGTCTATTATTTATGACATACGATACATTTCTTACGTCAATCAACTAAATCACCCATTGTTTGTTATCCTACGTCGTTATCAATAATATACTGTAGTATTACAAATTATTCTACAGTGTGCATGTTTTTTTCGTGTTGGGGGTTTTCTGCCACCTTCTGGCTGTACCCATATTTGCAGAAATGTTTTGCTTGTATCAACGTTTTTCTATTGTCCCCCACCCCCTCACTGTTCTAATGTTTCGTCCCTTAGAATAATAAGAAAATTGAAGTCACCCACCATTTTTATCCGAAATTTGCAAAGATCTTGGCAGCAATTTTCTGTACCCATGCAGTTTGGTGTATTAGTTTTGTACAAGAATTGCAGAAATACATTGTTGTGAAGTTTTGAATCTTTTTTGAAAGTTATTTGAAAATCACCAGTGTAGTTTTCGAGAAACTGCATTTCAGCCTTTCTAAAGGCTAAAATGCAATCCCGCCCCCCGACCCCCGGGACAGTGTGGGGAAATTAACATTTTGACAATGTTAAATTTTGGTAATTTCCCCACTACCAGGGGTATATTGACCGCTAAAGCTACCGCCCCTACGACCCCAGCACTTTGCAAATTTTCATGACTTGGGAAATGGGAAATCGTTGAACTATAAAATGTTCACAACATGTGAAGGCAATTCTTGATCTTAAATTCTTGAAGGCAATTCTTGATCTTACTTCGACCCGCATGCCCCCATTAATTCCCCCGCCCTGTCCCGGGGTTTCAATTGACTAGTGCATTAGCAACTGTGTCCCCAGACCCATGCTGCAGCTTGTTGGCAGTACCACACACTCTGCCCCTCATCCACTCCGCCCCCCTAAATTTTTGGCACACACCCAGAGCAAAATAAAAAAACCCGTCTGATATAACATTTAACATATGTTTGAGCCATATCTATGCTGCTGTACATGTAATTGACATAGAATATCATTCTCATGGGAGTGAGCTCAAAAGAAGAACCCGACCTACCCTATGTATCTGAGTTTTTTGCAACAAGAAATAGCAAATCCAGGAATCTTTTTTAATCCATACACTGTACATCACTCACCCATATAACTGTCTAGCTATTGCCAATATTGTCGATGTTTTACCAGTACCAGGTGGTCCATAGAAAAGAAGATTTGGAAGTTCCCCCACCTGATCCAGTTCCAAAGTTCTTTTCAAAACATTCACTACTTCATCTTGGTATGCAACTTCATCAACAGATTTCGGACGACTGAGCAATAGTAAGGTAAAACAAATTATTTTTAAGATCGAATAACATACATGTATATATTCATTATCAGGCGATGAAATTTCATTTTGGTCTGACATTTTTTCCAGACAATTTTGACTGTTATTTCAGGCTGTGAATTGTATGTCTAAAATTAAGTTACATCTCTATTTTTTAGGATCTTTACGAACCTACGTACATGTATCAGTGTCTTCCCCCAATGGGGAGAATGCAGGTATATACACAGGCAATTGACAACAAGTTAACGCCCTTGTGCACAGGGGATTTTTATATTAAATTTCACCAAGATAAATCCAAGCTCTGAAGACCCTTGAGGTACATAGATCTGATTTTACAGGTTAAGTTTGTGAATCAAGCAATACTGTTTCGTGCTGTTAAAGTTATAACTTGGTCAATCTGCTGTGGTAGAAATTTTTATTCAAAAATATTTTAAAAAGGATAAAAAAGAATGACCCAAGGGGCATTCAGCATGGATTGAATTCCATACAGCCCATGATTCAACAGCCTCTGGATATGCCCGCACTCCCCCATTGGGGGAAGACATTGATAGGTGCATTAGCAACATTTCTCTTAGGATCATGTGATGAATGAGGTGCCTGCACCTGATTTTCTGTCATGCCTCATCCCAATTTCCCGCTTCCGCCTTTTTTTCTCTATTATATATTAAGTACTGCTCAACGTATTATAATTCAGATGTAGACAATGCATAACTAGGTATTCAAAGAACATGTTAACGACATAGAATTGAATACACTAGAATACAATAAACTAAATCACAACTAATTCTTTTTTTTTTGGGGGGGGGGGATGAGGGACAAATGTTCAGTATCACCCTTAAAAACTGTAAATTTTGAACACACAACAAAAGACAACAGATTAGGTAAAGACTAAGCTAAAATATGGCTGCATGTTTTGTTGATTTATCCGGCATCCCACTAATCAATTGGATGACTTTCCTGCATATCGCTATGGTATTTTTATCAATCTCTCTTCCCTCGATGAATAAAAATTCCGCTACCTGACCAATATTTCTCTTATTAAAAATCCCGAATCCCACCTGAGTTTTAGACCCATCCCACAAAAACTATCATTTCTTTGCCTTACAAATCAGGCAAACAAGACAAAATATTTAAAGGCCATGAACATGATCTTGATATTGGCAATTGGTTGGAATTTTGCTGGTGTTAGGCCATATACATATATACCTAACATAATAAACATTGTAGACTACAAAGTTTACAATCTATATGAGTTTATTTTTTAAATTGTTTACTGAATAGCTTTCCCAGAAGTGTTTCATGAGGGCATATGATATAAAAAACTTACTATTTTTCTACCCATGGTACAGCTCTTGGTTCCTTTGTGGACTGTGACTTGCTCTTCGTAGATGCCGTAGAAGATGTGGAGCCTTTTAAAAATGCATCCATAACCTTAAATATCTAGAAATGCCTGTTTCTTGATGTGATTTTAGTCCGATTTTGTAAAATCCACTTTGCCTTTGCGTTCCCGCGCTTTCCCGCGGTTCCTGAAGAGCTCGTCCTAGTCCTTTCAAGACTTCATGTTGCGATTACATCACGTTCTTCTTGGAACGGAACCAAATAAAATTTATATTTTTATTTCAATTTCACAATCGAACTGGTCACGAGGAAACGGGATTTTTTGTTTTTTATATCTTATTTTGTAGTGAAAATATAATTTAAACAGAATGGCGATGCAAGATGTGATAAATAAAATGAAAGGTACAGCTCTAGGGGTTGCAGAATATCTAACACCAGTTCTAAAGGTATAAAATCTTGTATAAAAAATACTGTATTAAATAAAGTCAATATTGGAATTGTTTGTAATATAGATGTATATAATAAACAAGTTTCTATTTTACAATATACTGTTAATTAACTGAACAGTCCTTAATATATGTAGTCATAATATAAGGATTTTAACAACTTTTTAGGAATCAAAATTCCAAGAAACCGGCGTTATTACACCGGAGGAGGTAGGTACTGTTAAAGTAGAGAACTGTGGATGGTAGGGGTTCAAGTATTCAACTACCTGAAAGAAGAAGTAAAACGTTGATGTTTCGAGCGACGGCCCTTCATCGGGCTCACTGTTAAAGTAGTGCTGTGTATACCATATGACACATTTAGGCCACCCATTTAGTAGTACTGTAGTATCAACACACCCCCATTGATTTTCAACCCCTTCAGAAATGATTTTTGCAAATTCTTTAATTTTCCCGACCCTCTTGCAAGCTTTCAATTTTTCTCAAACCCTTGGAAATTCCATGCCAAGAAACTCCCATGTGACTTTATTACATCTTTTTTCCTGACCCCCAATTTTTGGAAATTTCTGAAAATCTAATTCTGGTAATAGAAAAATTTGCTAGGATGCTCGATGGGCAATGGAGGTTAGTAAGTCTTTCAATTTCCTCTGTGCAGAAGGTGTGAATATATTCTCTAGAACTAGAAAATACATGCATGCAGAAAACCTCGCCTTGCTGACAAAACCATTGTATTTTCCGAACATGAAGTATTTAAAGTAGTTGTCATGGTAACATAATAATTTTTTGAGAATATTTTTACAAACGAAAAATCCCCTAAAAATATCACTTTCTTAATTCTTTCACCTTGTTTTTCTCAAAAAGCTTTTGAAATTTACAAAATCTTGCAAAAATGAAATATATTTGTAAGAAATCATGAAAGCAAGAAATGTTTGCTATTTCGCTGTCGCCATGCAGTCGTTATAATGCAAATTTTAAATTGGACCAATCAGTGTTCGCTATTCATAACAGTCCACTATATTTTGAGATCAGTGATGACCACCCACCCAACACCGAACCATACATGGTAACCCACGCCCGCGATCATTGATAACTTTAGACTTTGCTAATGCTTTCCTTTCCCCGGCCCCCGGTAAATAGCCGTGCGGAATTAGTACCGTCACCCCAGGCTTATGCCCGGAACAGCGCTCTGCACTGTTGGCTCGGGAATGACTCACTAGTTAGTCATCCTTATAAAATGACCCTTTCAGAAATAATTCAGTTTTTGAAGTCTACAATGCACCCAAATGTCAGACCTGGCTGTTTGAGACAAGCGATCGCACGCACCTCTGCACATGCTTTGACTCATCAAGGTGTGGATTTTGCCATGCACCTCATTTGTTTTTCAAGTATCAAATGGCACACCTCATTGATTGCCTCTAAGTGACTTTATTTTGTCCAATTCTTCTTGCATGTAAAACATAAACAACCAATAATCAAGAAAGCCCCCAAGGAGGAAATGTTTGATGTCCAGAGGGGGAGGAGAGAAAAATTTGTTCTGATAATAGTAAGTGTATTGGGACATCCAAAGGGGCCGGGTAGGGGTGTTTTCTGGAATGACCCATTTCAAAATAAAATAGTGAACCTTATTATAGGCATGACATAACATTGCATTATTTTACTCTATCGACAAATCTGTAATTCTCGGCTTTTAGTTTGTCGCTGCTGGAGACCATCTTGTTCACCACTGCCCAACATGGCAATGGTAAGTTACATTCGATCTTCAATTTAGTCAGTAGTAACCTCTTGTTCCCAGTAAACTGCAAAACATCCAGGGTTCTATACAGCAGATTTGCAGTATCCTAGTATCCTGATGATACCAGTCTTGAATTTTTGGATACCAGATGTCGAAACCTTGGTAACCTATTTGTCCTAATCCACAATGGATTCTGGCAAAAAATTCTAATCTCAAACCCTGAAAAAAAACCCAGTTGACTCATTAAGCAGCAATTCACCCAAATGCACCCTGCTATACTTTGTTATTTTATTTTACACATGCACTTTCGTTGGTAGGGATGTACTGTAGCTACCTGAAAATATAAGGAGAATTTGTCTAATGCCAAACAATTTTAATTGTCAAGGAGAGAGTCTTGTGCATTTATGGATTAACCATACCATCTGCCAATGTATCTTGTTAAATATATACATGGGATATAGTAAGAATGTTTTGTCGATGACTTCACTTTACAGTCATTGTTGCACAAAAGTGAAAAGATCTAATAGGTGACATTTAATTGATCGATACCAAACGATTTTGCAGTTGAATAATTAAACTAAGACAATTGACATAATATGCCTGTATGTATTATATATATTTTCTTTAATCCATTAGCTGAAGTTGCATTGCACCCTACTTTATTATTTTACTCTGTTTACTGGCAAACAATTTTTTTACTCATCTAGGGGCGAGTGCTGACACACGAGCCAATGGGTTAATCAGATTATCTGCCCATCTCTCTAGTTAACCCATTAACTTGCATTGCATCCTAATGCGTTCCATGCAACCTCGTGCGCTGACACTCAATTATTGTGGTTACAGAATCTCATTAAAAAGGACACCTCTCTAATACAGACATTTCCTTTCATTGTTAATTTTGGATTCAGGCCCAATTGACTCATTAATACTGCCTTACAGGTCAACAGGAGACGAGTCTAAAGTCAAGCATTATCTCCCAAAAGATAAACAGTTTTTAGTCACTAAGAATGGTAAGTTTTTGGTTTATTGTTTTTGGTTTATGGTGGTCCCTTGTTAAAAATACGAATAATCTACAGTATGTGTACGAGAATAGTAAGATTAACAAGAACAAATTGCACCGCCACACAGCGAAACAAACAGTTTTCCATGTTCCAGGATTCCAGTGCTGTAAAAGTTACTCATTTTTTGGAACTAGTTACAGTTACAGTTACATTCCCAAAAAAGGAACTAGTTACTGGTAAAAGTTACACTTAAAAAAAATGCAACTAGTTGCCGTTACAAAATTACTTCAATATTTACAATATACTGTAACTAGTTACAAGTTACTTCAAGTAAGAAAAAACCCAGTTTTTTTCAACTTAATGATTAGTGGTCAGCAGATTGACGTTAGTTATTTGTAAACGTTATGTAACCTTACCACAAATGGATCTCTCAGCTGTGCTACGCATTGAAGCATGCGTTGTCGTAGAAAACCGTGAGGAGAATTTCGAGAACTGAGAGGTGAATTGTAAGTTTTAACCGCAAGAATGTAACGAAAAAAGTAACGTAAACGTTGGCTATAAAAGTAACGCGTTATCGTTCCATTTTAGGCCAAAATGTAACTCGTTACAGTTTCAGTTACCTTATTTTTAAAGGTAACTAGTTATCGTTACAGTTACTCAAAAAGTAACGATTACTTGTAATTTCGTTACTTGTAACGAAGTTTCTTACAGCACTGCAGGATTCTCAGTATCGTAAATATTAATTAAACCGTCTTTATAATAATTGAGCAAGCCACTTATGAAGTTCACTAAGCTACATATCCTGGCTATCTTTTTTTTTCTTCGCTTAAATGCAGTTTCATACTCTCTGCTTGCCCTTATAAAGTAACTTGATTGATAACGCACTGTTCTAGCAAATGGTATCTTCAAAGTAATTAGTCCAGGCTTGCTGGTACTGTACTTCTGGTCTGACGATTAGGTTTGCAAACCGGATTTGCGTCTTTATTCACATGCACGTAAACCATTAATCATGCACTTTAATTTAACTGAAGAAAGACCAAGTCTAGATTCTCGTGCTAATAAGATATCGGCAGTGGATCCAACTTTTGAAATCTTTCAACATTGCTAACTTTCGTAGCAAAGGATGGGCCAAGAACGTATTTGGTGGCTCTTCTCTGAATCTTTTCAAGATCCCTTATCAACTCGATTGAGTGCGGACACCAAAGTTGTGACGTATATATATGCAAGACGACCTCGCACCAGTTGAAGATATAGAAACTCCCTGGTCGGTGTGTCATTAATCTTCAACGACGTGCGCCTAACCTAACCAAACCCAGCATCTTGTTGACTTTCATGCGAACCTTGCAGTCATGATCCTTCCAACTCAAACTTGAATTTATTAGTATTGCCAGGTCTTCCTTGGTCTCTGTGAGTGAGATTGGATGGCCACGAAGGTAGTATGAATTACGATACGGGTTAACCTTCCTGGAGACTCTAAGGGCCTTGCATTTGGAAGGGTTAAAATTCAATCGGACGCCATTGGACCAATAAACAATGTTGTCAAGGTCTCTTTGTGATAGTGTAGCATCACATCTATTTTCTTGAAACACTTAGTGTCATCAGCAAAGAGACCTACTGTATACTCATTAGGTGACAATGATTGCTTAAATGATTGGGTTGGTCGTTAGATCGAGAATAATAGCGGGCCAAGAATTGATCCTTGGGGAACTCTCGATGTCACCGGTAGTAGACATGAAATTGCACCCGCGGAACAACTATGCGCTGCTTCCTTCCAGAGAGATAATTCGCGAACCACGACAGTAGATGCCCAGAGATACCATCGTTGGAGTTTTGTAGAAGTATGATATGGTCTATGGAGTCGAAAGCAGGGCAGGAAAAAAGAATTTCCTTCCTGGGAGCACAGCCTGGAGACAAAAATTTCCTGCAGACCAACGCCGGGGCAACGGAGTATTCTTGTGCTAAATCTACATGTGCGTAAACATATTGTGTTCTAGCTGACCAATTCAAGGAATAATGTCTGTCAACCATATGTTGTTGCGCCCATAGTGGGACATGGGTGTTAAGGTTTCCTTCACATTGTCAATAGCAAATCTTCATTGAAATGAATTTCCTGCAGCTGTGCTCGCCTACAGTATGTATTTTTTCCACCCCTGGTTGAAAGCCTTCGATATATCGAGAAAGATGATGTCCGTTTGCTTGTCGAGATCGAGATACTTCCCCATAGTGCTCAATGTGGATAACAGCTGTGGATAACAACAAGACCATGCTGAGCATCATGTATAAGGGATCGTACATGCATGTGAAGATATACTATTAAAAACGCAGCGTTCAAAAGAATTTTTCCACTATTGACAATAGTGAAATTGGTCTATAGTTTTCGCCTTTACTCATGCAATGGAATTATGTATCAAACCTGCATGTTCCGGCTGCCCACTTCGCTCGCAGGGTTAACTGCAAATTATTTTTGATTTGATTACCTGCAAAACAAGGAAATATGCAGGCATGCATGTTTTCATACAAACAACAGGCGTAAAAACTGCTTACCTACAGTAGGGCAGGTTGTACCAAACTCTTTTTAATCACTATTTTGTAGTTAAATAATAGTTAACTTTAGAATACGAGATTTGAGAATACCATAAGTCCATAATTCCTTTAAAATTTATTGTATCACACTCTCAGCCATCCTTGAAGGTTAAAACTAAAGATTTAAACGTTTTAAAAAAAAACTGTTGCAAGCATTACATGTAAATGATTGCATGCACACCACTGCACGCTTAACAAACCCCCCTTCTTTTCATCCTGGACCGATGGCTTGAAATTTGTTATACGGAGCTTCGAGTGCATGTTACAGTATATTGTACCGGTTGCAGGGCCTTTTTTAAGAATTCGTCCGTGAGGGGGGAGGGGACGTCTATAAAAAAGGACCATACTACAGTATACTGAGTGTGGTGAGATGACAGGTGTGTTGATGGCACAAAATTCGGTGTGGTGTCGTATGTAATAGTATGGGGGTCAGAGTGTATTCTCCTCCAGAAAATGTTTGTATTTTTCCACCCCTAGGATTGCATTTTGTGCGTTTTCTGAAACAGTTTTTGGATACACAGCGTTACATTATACTGTAGATAGACCGAATCTTCAGTTAATTTAAGTACTTGCATGGTATGTTTATGTAAATATACCACAACTCAGTCACTAACTTATTTAGCCTAGCCTTCCAACAACTCAGATCTATAGGGTCTGATATATGCTATCCACTTGGATATTTTTAAAATCTACGGTATTTACAACACAATGTTTAGCATTTTTAAAAAGACATTGAATCATTTGAAGATAAAAGAGAAGACATAAGATTCACAAAGCAAATTTCAGTTACTATAGAATATCAAACCTCCCTTCTAAATTCCATTTTTCTTCCAATATTTTGCCTATGTTTTAGAGAAAAAGAACTTTGACTGGAGGGGCACCATGGGGCTTTGTCCCAGTTATATAGTTAAAAAAGGCCCTGACAGGTTAAGTAAGGGAGGATACAGGAAAATACATGTCCTCTTACCGTGGATACTGTATGTAAAAAGTTAGGAACATTTCGAACACTGCAGGACATAGGAAACTGTCTGCATGAGAGAGATGTCCCTATGAGCGAGGTACTGTACTCGTATTAAAGAGGTTCCTGTAAGGAAACGTTCAACTGAGCAATAAATATATTATGTTTCCTACAATATAGTACCTTGTTACAAGAGATGTAAACAGATGGAGTACGTTGACGATAATGAAACAATTGTCGAACCAGAAGACGAAGATGGTGGCTGGGTCAGTACACACAATACAGACAGTACAGCCAATCAACAGTCAACTACAACACAAACCGCTGAAATTCAACTTGATTCAGATAAGGTAACTTATTGGTTGCTTATCTATTACACGCCAACTTAAATTACTCTAAACACAAGTACTGTAGCTTCAGCTTCATTCCCATCTGGGCGCCATCTACCTTTCAGCCTAAATATGTCGTATATGATTTTCGCTGAAAATTTTTATCCACAAAACTAATCAATATTCTTTGTTGAGGAGGTTACCCAGAATTTACAAAAAAACGTTACTTAATAACTAGTGCCTACTGTGTTTTTTTTTTTCAATCGAAATTTTAGGACAAACTGTAAAACAAAGAACAAAGAGTTTGGCAATTGGAAATTGGAATATAACAAAATTCTTACTACAGTAGTTTGTAATGTTACTCTAAAAAGTATTTTAATCATAATTTTAAGATTTATTGTAATGCAAAACAACATTGTCATGTATATATAACGTGGAAAACAATATACAGTAACGTGCAAGACGCTTCCTAGTTCCCTATAAGGCACGTGAACAGTATTGATTTATACAAAACTAATAAGGGACCGGTCATAAAGTAACTGCTAGGGTGGGCCGGAGTGATTTGGGATGGGCCATTGAAAAATCTTTGGGCAGTTTGGATGGGCCGCCAATTATTTTGTATGTCTACGGTTGGGCCACCAAACAAAAACACATATCTACTTTCATCCAGGGGCGTAGGAAGCCAGGGGGGGGCTCGGCGCCAACCATGGTGGTGCCTAGTGGGAGTCGTCCCCCCTAACTTTTACAAGCTTCCCTGCTTTCATCACTTATTATGATAACTATAATAGCAAATAAGATTTTAAAATCAAACATAATACAAATCTAATAGGGCTGTACACTGCACAGAGGGAAGCAGGGGCAACTGCCCCCACCGAGAAAATTTATCTAATTTTATAATGTGATTATGCTTGTAACGGATAATTATGCAGTCAGGAAATAAAAAATTCATGCAAGCAATAAGTGTCTATACAGCCGGCTATTTAGTAAATTGCCGTCACTTGTCAATCCATACTCATCGAATTTTCAAAACTTTATTGTGATCATATGAAGCAAAAGTTCTGTCACTTGTTGTTTACACTTGCCAATGTTAACTGTTGAGTAACCATACACACTATTCGAGGAACATGCATTACTGTAGCAAAGAGTCAATCATATATCGACGACCATGCACAGAATAGTAGAGAATGTTTTGAAGGTCATGAGTGAAGTATATAACTCCATTCCAACCCTGTGCACAGTTAATGATATACCACACTGTTCAGTTTAACTCAGCATATCCACACAAAAACAATTTGTATTGTGGGAGAATATCTGTTTGAGTAGAAGGTATCACAAGTTTAGTTTTGTACATTGTGTGCCATTGAAGCCAAAATATGGCAAAGAATAACACGAGTACCAGAGCATTGAACTATAAATAACAAACTATTATTATATTATTAACTATTATTAGTAGTTATTTATAGTTCAATGGATGTAAACAATTGATGTAAGCTAATATTGGCTCAATTATACAAGCTCGTCGCTGAATGGCTATAGGTATAAACGTTAATACTAATGTGCTTCGCAGATACAAAAATAAAGATATACACTGGCACTGTATTGATATATCTTCATACCTGGAAGTTTTTTTCATTATAAAAGTGTATTTTCCCAATTTAGATTGGGTGGGTGGGTGGTTGGGTCATGAAATAAAATTGGTAAGATTGGATGGGCTTTGAAATTTTTATCTACATCCTAAGATGGGTCACCAAACTTATTGGCAAAATTTGTGATTTACCTCCAGCCCACCCTAGCAGTTACTTTATGACCAGTCCCTAATTTGAATTCTATAACTTCATAAAACATTTCCTGATTATTTCATCTAATTTGCATGTTTGAACAGATTGAAATATTCATGTTGCCACCTTATAAAGTAATTGTAGGAGGCGGACAGTTAGTTAATTATTGATGTAGCCTGCGTGGCGGCTCTCAAAATACAAGGAAAGGAGGATCGCATGAAGTATCAAGGAGAATAATTTGAAACCGCCATTTTAAAAAACAGCAATCGCTTTGTCGCTCGAGCGCCATGTGCTTTATAGTTACAGTTACGGTAAAAGTGGCTATAAAATGAGCCAAACGCATAAAAAAAGGGAAAAATATCGGCGATTGATAAAAAAAAATAACTAAACACCACACTGCTGTATTGTGTTCTTCATTATAACATATACTGTACATTGTAGTGATCATACGGTTCATACCATACGTGTGCTTTTACTAATTTAATAACTGAAATATGCATCTAAAAGTAAAAAGGTTCAACGAATAGAACACCACAATTCCACAACAACAAAAAATTGCGCCCACGCCCAAAATCATGTGACCACGCCCACAAAATTATTTTGGACGGCCACTTTTGAAATCCTGGCTAATACCCTGTGTCTAACATTGAAATTAATTTACCACGTATCTGTTTTGCAGAAGCAGAATGTACCTGTGGCTGGAGATGATGACGATGACGACGACGATGATGAGGAGGCTGAAGATATGGAAGGTATTGTTTTAATAACTCTCACGTCATGTGACTGTCACTCAGTCTGTTACAGGGTTCGTACAAAACTCGAAAGTCCTTGAATTTGAAAACAAAAATTCAAGGCCTTGAATGTCCTTGAATTTGTAAAGAAGTACTTGAATGTCCTTGCATTCTTCTTGCTTTAGTTTTTGGATATTTTCTGAAATTGTTTGACATTCAAGACGGACATTTTGTTGAACTGATTTTGCATGTTCATATCTGACCTCATTATAAAGTTACGTTTTGAACAATTCAACGTCAGATTTTGCTGATTTCTAACACCTTCTTCAGTATTTAGTCCTTGAATTTGCTGATACACGGCCTTGAATGTCCTTGAAAAGTCCTTGAATTTAACTCTTCCTGACCTGTACGAACCGTGCTGTTAGTCGAGCAGTCTGTTTACAGCAGTGGTGGACACATCGCGAGATAATGCGGGGACGGGGGAGGGGTGAGCAACACTGTACGTTGCCAACATATGATCACTTTTTGTAGCTCAACTTAGTTCTTAAAACTTTTTTGCCTTAATTATGTAGCCTACCAATACTATCATGTTTGGAAAATTATTGTTACAGCTTTGCCCCGTGTCCCCCGCCCCCATAGTGTCCGTCATGCACTGTTTATACTAAATTACCTCTATGTCCATCACGGGGCGTGGTATCTGACATTAGCCATGTTATTTGAAAGGTGGCCACATGGAAATTATGGGCATGACCCGCATTCTATTCTGCTGACAATTTCTTTACATATGTATTAACCTCCCATTAGTTAAGGATAAAAAATGAATAAAATGGGATGTCTAATGTAGGCTGCATGAGTAAACCTTGAGCCATGCTTACAATTTGTGTACAAACGTGTTACTGTATTTGTTTCAGCTTTTGAAGAGAGTGGATTACTAGAGACGGACGAGGTACTATATGCTGCATGATTAGAAAAACCGTATTAATCCATACTTCGGTGTGTTGAGCACTCTGCGAAGTTGTTAATGACTTAATGGGTGTCTATTAGTGATAAAGCAAAGCTCACTTCCCTTGTGGTCGTTTGAGCACTCTGGCCCCATACACTCTGCACATGTCTGGATGCGTTGATGTCAACGTGTTGTACCACATTCCTTGTTGTTCCACATTCCATCACCATGTGTTTTCTTGGTCCTTGTTGTTCCACATTCCATCACAGTACAAATTTAACCTGTAAATGAACTTTTTGGCGAAATGTGAGCACACGGAAATTCTGCCGGCATATTTCGCTACGGTTTTTGTTTGGACGTATATACTGTAATAGTCTTAGTGCCTGCGAACAAAATTCATAACTTCAAAATGTGCTTGCAAAATTGTATCCTATTTTAGGTTTTGAAGGCTAGATATTGTTAAAATGGCAGGATTTTAACGAGATTTCCTATACAAAATTTGTTTTAAAATGTGGCTGTACAAATTTAATACGTGCCTGCGGGCGGCGTTACTCGCGCATTTTAATGATGCCTTGATAGCATGTTCCTCTTGTACATGTAGCAGGTCGTATTAAAAAATTGACTTACATGTTTCTAGGGTACTTTGGCAGTAGAAAAATCACCCAAAGCTGGAGCAGAAGACGATGCCAGTCCAACAACGGATGGTATTTTACAAACACGAACTTATGATATGTATGTGACGTATGACAAGTACTATCAAACACCAAGGTTATGGCTTTCTGGTTATAACGAGGTAGGATCGACTTCTTGTAACTTTGCATTGCCAGAAAGGCCGTGCTAAGCATTGCCGGGAAACATTCGACAGGCCTACTGTACGTATAAATCTCGAATCTTTAATACTTCATGAGTAAATTAGCCAACCATATTGCTTTATGTTGCTCACATGATAATACTGGATACCTGATGAAGTGTATTGATCCAGTCATAGAACTGGATCAAAATTAATTCAGTCCTTGGACTGGATCAAAATTAATTCACCTCACTTTAAGGAGTGATATATTCGTGTGAGATGTCATTTCAAATCCTCCAATTCGGACTGGACTAGATTTCAAGGCCTTCTCATTTTGACCCAGTCCTCCGCTCTTTGGCTTCGCCTCGGACTTGATCACTTGAACACAGTTTCAGTTATGCTCGCCAAAAATATGCTTTACAACCAACCAAATACAAAGCGAGCACACCTGCCTTTATATTTTGCACTGACATCACAGTACTGTGTGGGCATTTAAACCCATTTTAACACCATATACGCGTCCCATTATGTACCTATATATCCATCAAAACATCACGAATCACTTTCACCAATTGATGATTCCCCTTATTACGTTTTCGTAGCGCTTTGCATTGTGGTTATAGTGGTATCAATGATAAAGATAGCGGCTTCAAATGAAAATATTGAATGTTTTCGCAAATATTTTGCTGTTACCTATCGCGCACCTGGCCCTAGCTAAAGTTCTTGCACGGGTCAGGACAAAAAATAAGCCATCTTGAATATCAGTGATACCACTACTGTATAACTACAATGCAAAGCGCTACGAAAACGTAATAAGGGGCATCTTCTATTTCAACAAACTAGATTTTACAAACTTTTCTCACGACATAAATGGAAATCGAGGGAATCTGTCTAGGAACTAGACTCAGTTCCGAAGTATCACCAACTCGAACCGACTTGACCTCGTAGGTCAGTTGGTAAAGCACTGAACTAGTATCCCAAAGGTCGCGGATTCGATTCCCACCGTGGTCAGGGAAACTTTTCAGCTTGCCCGGTGTGCATGCACACTCAAAGTAACTCCATGCACAAACATCATATTTACCTGAGTACATACAGTAACACCAACACACACAAAAAAGCAATATTCTATTCTATGAAGCTACACAGCTTTACATATAATTAATAATGACTTCACTTTCGTTTTGTCTTGCCATGCATGTTTTTTCCATTTTTGGGCCTGGTAACATGACCTTCTAGCTAAGATCCTGGGCGAATTGGGTGACCAACACACGACCACCTTTCGTAGCTGGAAATCATAGTTCTTTCAACTTTTTGCATTTTATACGCAATATTTAGCTAATTAGCTTAATTGATAGTCTACCAATGCTTTCATGGTTGAAAAAGTATTGTTACAGCTTTGTTATACAGTTTATATTCAGCTATCATTCAAAGGCTTTCAGAAATTAGTGGTGGGGGATGGAGGGTGCAGTCGCCCTATAGCTAGTGCCCGCCACTGTATATACAAACACAAACCGAACGGTTGTGCATTATACAGTAGAGAGCTTTAGATTTTATTGCGAATACGACTATTCGTTTATTTGGACGGGCCATATTCTTACGCCATCTTTTTTGGAAAAGTTTCGTTGTAAAACTAGCATCTACTACGAGATTAGGGCTCGCGTACATATTGGCGTAAGAAAATGGCGAGCATGTGCTAATTACAGGGTACGATAATTCGCGTACTTACGTACCGGCGGTAAGCCAATAGGGAACTTTAGATTTGACTACGAGTACGACTACGAGTACGAGATTCGTCAAGCTAAACGCATGCTGTATGCTTACGCCATCCCGTGCTGACGCTAAAAAGTCGTAGCCGTCGCCCATCTGAGTACGAAATTGTGGAGAAACCTCGTAGTCCTCACGACGACTTTTCAAAAAAAACAAATAAAGTTGACTTTTTTTTGTTTTCCAAAAATAATTTGTAGCATTTATATAGCGTTTATCCGGCGCAAATAATATATTAGTGCTAAATATCTGGCCTGTTTTTAATGTTATGACTTATTTACACGTTTTGTAGTGGATTTTAGTCGGCAGGAGATTTACTTTATGAAACTTTTTCTCTAGTTGTTGGTTTACTGTTATAAAAGCAACATTTGAATGGAAACGAAAACGACTACGGTAATTTCCTCGCACGCGATCAAATCTCGTACTCGTAGTCGTACTCGTAGTCAAATCTAAAGCTCCCTAATATCACAGTCTGCTACTTCTTTGTTTTTTAACACTCGCTATCTGCGTACTTGCATTTTGCTGGTACCAGATGACCTTATACCAAGCCCAAGGTATCCAAAACGCTAATTGTAGTTAAAAGTCAAAAAGTTTGAAAGTTTTAGTTTAAAAGTCATACTTAGAAGTGGGTATATGCATGGGTACGTCTGACATGTCGTGACATGAAGAATTATTGGACTGATAGGAGTAAGGAATGTTGGAGTTGATTATATAACGTTTGTTTATGCCGTCGTTCCCGTTCTAACTCGAGTTTTAGGTTATACTGAATGAATACCTTTCAGAAACTTGTACTTTATGTACCTCATTTTAAAGTACTATTTAAAACATGAGCAGCAGTGTTTTATCAGATATAAAGATACGAGGCGAAGCCGAGTATCTTTAGGTCTGATAAAACACGCACTGCGAATGTTTTAAATTGCTTCAAGAATGATCGATCTAGTAAGTTCATTGGCGACGTAATTTTCAAAAAAATACGCTTGCTCTGTAAGTCGAGAAAAGCAAAGTTAAAGTTTATATAAATCAAGGGAAATCTCTGTCACATATAAAGATACGAGACGCTTATGATTTTCTTCATGAATTATTAATGAGTTTTTGAAGACTAAGTACATCTTGAGTCTTCTACGAGCTCAAGTACGAGACAATAATCATTGGAATACTATGCAGTGAGGTACGACCACAAGTTTTGAATTATCGCACCTTGCGCAAACAACGAGCGGCGTAATCGTACTCCTACTCGTAGTAAAATCTACAGCTCTCTGATATCTCTCAGAGTATAACAAAGACACGAATAGTCTTTTCAATTATGTTTTCTTTCCCTTGCCAATTTATAGAACCGTAAACCTCTGTCAGTGGACGAAATGTACGAAGACATGAGTCAGGTATTATTCATACATATTCAAGACTGCCTTACAGGTATACTGTAATACAATTGTATCCAATATCCTGGAAGCAAAACAAGTGTACGGATATATCTTTCCAATATTCTTAATCAAGAGAACATTGTCGAATGGCGAAGTGGCGAACTGGTGTTATTTAATAAGTTGTTTAATACCCTTCATACATGATTTCAAAATATTACTTCGATAACACGTCGCAGTGGTAGCATGTATCAAATCTGTTAACCTTTGTAAGTGGCGATGTACCCAGGGGCGGATCTAGGGGTCGTCAAGTCAGTCGCGCGACTGAAGTAAAAATTGCCTACTTAATTAAAAGAATTCGACTCCAGCTATCTATAGCGGCCAGTAGATCGAGTTATTAAAATTTTGAATCGTAGTCCAGTTATACGTTTCATGCTGCGGCAGAGCTTCGGCAAAGTAATGTTAGGCAGTCACGAACAGCGGTCTTACGCATGAATGTTGACGGATTCGGAGGTTGAATCCGGCTATCTGATTGGCTGACGCGCTCATTTCCATGGTTACAGCCATTTGCGACGGATCTGTGGGGAGGCCTGACGGATTTGCAGATTCAGGGGCTCTGTATGAGTCTTCTGATTGAACCATTTAAAAATATTCTGCGCTGTCATTGGTTTATATTTTCGACGGATTCGCAGCGTGGGGTATTCGTCAACACGGCATTTGGTGTTTTATACCTCCTGAATGTTTACTATTTCGAACGTCTGGCATGTGAGAAATTTTATTATTATATTTTTACGAGCGATCTCTGCCAGCGATATCTGGAAACATTTTCGACAATATTCAGTTTGCGATTGCGGCAAACGATTTAGAATCTCTACAACGTTTGTATACGGAGCTTGAGAAGAATATCGATGCTTCATGGACAAATTCTGTTGACGAACTACTGAACGGCAAAGTGAGCACCATCCACAATACAAGCAGAAGCCTCGCTAGAAATTTTGGCGCAGAGAGCTACATTCCGTAGTATGTTCGAGACAAAGCTTGCACTGCAATAAGGTAGAGAAATTTATGGTTTTATAATGATGTATCTTTAGTTTATATTAATTAAACCGAAGAACCAAAGCCGTCGGTGTTGTTAATGATTGTTTGACATATGATATTTTAATATTCGCTATGCTGTATTAGCATAATTCTCGCGTCAAGAAGCTAAAATATGTTTTATTCAATATCCACATTGTAAGCATTTGTTGATTCTCGTGTTTATAGTGAAGTTTTATTTAAGATTTATTTATATTTATGCATCGATCACACAACATGTCGGCCTTATAGAATACTGTTTGTCCATAGCCTATCGACACGGCTTGTTAGACCGCATTGGTCTGGTGTAACATGATGATGTGAAATATTTAATAAGCTAGCTTGAAAAGCTCATTGACTGGTAGCCATTCTCATGTAACTAGTTTATTAATATTTGACATAACATCTTTATATCTTGTTAATGTAATAGTGTTTGACTTAGTTAATGAATATCTGGTTGTTTTTTTGGATCTGAGGCTACTAGCAATTATTTGTATAGTTCTGCGTTTTTGGTAACAGAACAGTATATTTCCTTAATGCATTTGCTGCCATATGATTTTACAAGTTTTACAATGATACACATATAGGTATATAGTATCAATATGACGACGATTGATTAATCCACAGGCAAACATGTTATTAAATTGCTGCTGAGTTTTAATGTACTATATCATAGTAATATATCCATAAAATTTTGTATTGGAATAGGATCAATATATCTTTGTGCATTTGTAGTTTTTCTTACAATGGATAAGAATCAAATGTTCGTTTGAGTTTATCAATTTAAATTTAATCTAAATACGTTTTTCACGCCCAGTCGAGACCACGCCCAGCGCCTGACAACGCCCCGTCCGCCAAAAATTTTTGACTGAGGTACGAAAAATCCTAGATCCGCCCCTGGATGTACCCTGATGTGCCCTACTTCATTATACGTACTCGTCAAAGAGAGAGTGCTGCCACTCAGTGAGTTAGTTTCAAGTAAAGTGAAATTGTTTGTCAACTTCAGGATCATGCGAAGAAAACAGTAACAATAGAATCGCATCCTCATCTCCCAACGACGATGGCTTCTGTTCATCCATGCAGGTGTGTGAAATAATGAAACATTTTGGGTGAGGTATAAAGGCCCGTTCCAATATGGTCATGACATGTTGGCCACCAACATCATCCAACATTGGATACTGGGTACAATATGTTCGCCTCGTTTGAACACTGTATGCATGTGTTGGGTAATTTTGGCTGATATGTTGGATCAAGTTTGACTTTGCTTAAAAATTACATTGTGCAAGATTTGTCAATTAAGCCGGATACAGACTAGCACGTTCTGTATGAGAGGTTTTCATATGACCAATGGCAATTCTATTCGCTCGTCTGTATACGCAACTTTGACAATTTTATTATAATGACATGTACTGTACACTTGTTCAAAAGCTAATATGCTTAAAAATTTAGTTCGTCTGTACAGGTCAACAAAGAAAATTTGGCAACGTACTCATTCAGTCTGTCAGCGATCTGTTGTTGTAATAGCTATCGTGGCGGTCAGAAAACCAAAAACTTTCATAGAAAATTTGCTGTACGTACACATGTACATTTGACAAATAAAACTTGCCACATGAAAATTTGTCGTAGAAAATTTGCTTTGCATGTACTCGTAATTATTGACATTTGATGATTGCGCCTGATCGCGCTCCCCCGACATCATCCTACATTGGACTGGAACGGGGTTTAAGAGGTTATATTATAAAAATGTGTCCGATTTGGAGGAGACATTCACCTTATGTACTATCTTACTTATATTTGTGCTAGACATGCTGACGTAATGAAGAAAATAATTGAAACTGTTGCTGAAGGTGGAGGAGAACTTGGAGTTCATATGTATCCTTAATTGTACAACACCCACTGCAGTAACACTATAGTATCAACCAGTGTGATAGCCAGGGTGCTGACTTGGGAGGGATTACTAGAAATTTCCAGGACAGTCCGGAAGTATGCTCCCTGGGGAATTTTTGCTTTCTAAGCTTTCTAAACAGCATTTGTTGCATTCCGAAACTAGTTCTGAAAACATAGAAGAATGCAATTCATTCGATCAATTAGAATAGAG
The DNA here is from genome assembly GCA_902702795.2 of Paramuricea clavata. Classification (NCBI taxonomy): domain Eukaryota; kingdom Metazoa; phylum Cnidaria; class Anthozoa; order Malacalcyonacea; family Plexauridae; genus Paramuricea; species Paramuricea clavata. The sequence goes on from CACRXK020000076.1 coordinate 76,887, forward strand.
CATTGGAAACGACAAGGAATCTTGACATTAGCCACATTTTGCTTAACAATTGCCTATTTTGTACAATAATTATACTGTCCAATTCACAACTCTTTAGGCAATTTGGTAAATGAGTAGTAATCATTCTTCCAAACATCTGCAGATTTTCTGCCCAGATTTCAACGTTTCACAAGCACAATTCCGTAGGCCATTGGCCCTTGATCCCCTACGCCAATCATGTTATTAACTATATTCCCCAAAAGCAAAGGTATTTGTGAGGAGATGAAGTGGACGTGATTATTCAGCCTAATCGGTGAGAGAATAATTGTCTTGAGATAACTTTTCTATCCAAAGAAACAACTGAAAAGTTTTACATAATGATCCAACAATAATTATCATGATGAATTTTGCAATTTTTGTTCAATTAAACGCGAGCAAAAACACATCCCGCCCTAGTTTTCTCGCCCGCAAGTCCTCCAGAAAACCGTCTGCTACGCAGGCTAGGTGGTATATTGTACTGCAATCAGATGATATATATTTCCTTGACTGTTAGCTATAGGTACCTTTTAATATTTCTGAAATTTGTCCAGGCTGTTATTCCTACAATTGAGTATGACTACACGCGTCATTTCGCGATATAAGAATAACAGACAATGATATTTGTAATGTACTCAGCGAATCTCAAGATCAGAGGAGACATCACGTGACACGACTAACAACTACAATCTGAAAATATCCGTAATGTACAAACATGAGCTTACATGCATGGCCTATATAGAATAATACTAATAATTATACATAGACAAAGCACATTTTGGTGTAATTGCCGTTCCTCAATTAAAATATATTGTTATAGAAAGAACACTTACAATGATTGGTAAGTGACTGAAGTGCAATAATCTGATCCTCTGAATCTGATCCTTCCAGTTTCAGCTACATGTTATAGTTTAACTGCAATTTAGAGTGGAATACTTATACATTTATTAGACCTTATTTTTCACATTACTCGGTCTCCTTTGTTCTTTAGAGAAAATATATTTAAAGTGGAAGTCAAGTCCGTAATGTAAACAAACAGTTTGTTTACATTTTGAACTGCTGTATTTTTTAAAATATGATGGACTGTCTGAATATCTAACACCATTTTGGTTCGCTATGCTTCTAAAATGAAATAGAGTTTATGTTCAAAAAAATTCAAAACATTCGAAATTTGGGCAATGTTCACATTAGAGGTCCTCACATTGTTATGAGCAGAACCGATGCGCAGAACGGACTTGACTTCCACTTTAATATCCAAATTCAAAGGCAAAACAATAGATTAATAATCCCCTCTAATATTCCCCTCTAAACTTAAGTGAGCAGTGTTTGGGACTCATTTCATTAAATGTCTTTCATAACGAATTTCTTTCTGTAATGTCTCCTAAAATGCAATCTCGCCAATGTGAAAAATAAGTACGTTATTTTGAGGCACCTCGGGGATATGTGTTTATTCACCTCGGCGCTTATATCCCCTCGTTGCCTCAAAATAATCTATACTAACCGGGGCAAAATGCAACTATCGTCCCCCTGGCAGGAATCGAACCTGCGATGCAGGCATAAGGTGATGTCAATGTGCGGTGTATGGGTAAATATCAGCTAGGACTTTGGACATCTCACCCGATGTAACTAATTGTTGAAGGGATTTGTAGATGGAAATTTTGAGTGGAATTTTTATACATTTATTAGACGTAACCAGGAACAGTTGCGAAAACTATCGCCTCTCTGGCAGGAATCCAAGGGTGGGTAGTAGCGAAGTAGTTGTAGTTCGCTACTGTAGCGAACTACAATTTTCAAGTAGCCAGTAGTTTTTGACTACTTTTTTAAAACAGTAGCTGTAGATATAGCGAACTACATTTTGCTTAAAAGTAGCCAAGTAGTTGGCTACTTTTCAAACGACGAATCGCTATTCGCTACTTTTTAAAATTGTTAGCAACTTGATAGAATAGCATGATATTGAGACACAGTCTGCTTAAAATCAATACTCAATAGTCAGTTTGCACTCCTGAACACTGTAGTGCTTACAATGTTGCTTTGTGTTTACTGTTGTCTGTTGCTACTCGTAAGTCGATTTGTTATAGGCCTACATTACAGCCTGAGTTAATAGTAGATGCTCCAAATACAGTAAAACTAAAAAATATAGATTAGCGAAATAGCGAAATAGTTCGCTACATTTTTTAAGCAGTAGCTGTACAGTAGCGTTGTTCAAAAGTAGCAGTAGTTGTAGCTGACTACATATTTTTGAAGTAGCTGTAGTTATAGCGAACTACAAAAATTTTGTAGTCAACCCACCCTTGCAGGAATCGAACCTGCTCCCCTGGTTAGGTCTAAAAAAATGTATAAGAATTCCACTCGAAATTTCCATCAACAAATCCCCGGTCAACAATTAGTTACATCGAGTGAGGTGCCAAAAATCCTGACATTTACCCAACTGCCATTTATCCCGACGCAGAACGGGTCATGTGCATGCGCAGTCGAGACTATGAATTGGCTTATAGATAAGGAAATAGTCTTGAATAGGTACAATACTGTATATGACGGGATTATATAGGGATCACATCTTTAAGATCACGTCCGTCAAAAGAAGCGAACACAATAAAACAGGTTGAACTATAGTTCGTTCGATTAAAATTTAATTATCGCAATATTAGTAACTATCTAAGTATTCAAATCCATCGAACGAAAAAATCAGAAGGATAATATATAGCAGTTATACGAAGTTGTTTTATCGCGCTAATCTTGAATTTGTAATATTTTACACAGCTGTGGGTCGGGAAATTGCAATCGAGACGACCACGCTTGCTCTCAACCTAGGGAGGTCACGAATTACATTATTAATCAACCACATGAAAGTATCCAACATATTTGAAATGAATTGAAGTGTGGCTCACCCGGGTACCGCTAGGCAGTGGCCGAAGTCGTCCAACAAACATCTGGTTCGTGTTGAATCGAAATGAATTCACGGCAACCCGCCGTTGGACCGCGTGTGTTTTTCATGCTTAATATTCAATGAAGATTGCCGACTGCGTTTCAACTGGTGGTCGGCACGCCGTGAGATCTTATTATAAAAGTGGCCACCGACATTGCACCCCAGCGCGTGAAATTAAACACTGAAACGCATAACCCAGCTGCACGGTCCATAAACACGGAGATGGCATTGATAACATGTCGTATATTCGAGAGGCCCACTTATTTCTAGCTTCAGAAATAGTATAATAGACGTTTTCGTCGGCGGCGGTCTACTCTTTCCGGGCCTGTGCACTTGGGTTGTACTTAGGAAGGCATGCAATACAAGCGGCATACGGCGCGGCAGGGACAAACGTTATTATTATGGCTCTTGAAAGGATTCATTTAAAATATCCCCTGGGGTTGCATTCACAGTGCTTGCTAATCTAATAAGGGAAATCCATGTTGATGGATAACCGCAGGAGGTCAACCTAAACTGTGTACAAACTGTCTCGAACTCAAAATCACTTAAATTTCACAAACATACAAGCAGTCTAGGGCAACATTTTCAAGCAGCATTTGAAACGAGCCTGCTGACAACAATAACCGAGCAAAAGTTTGATCACAACTACATTCGTACGACGACGCGATGCATCCACGGGGCGCAAAGCAACTCGCCGCCACAGGGATGTATATCTAGGCGGGAGATTATATTTCTTTCGCTATTTAATAAAAACAATTCGTTGATCTTCGGGTGTCAAGATAAAGGGAGAATACACCACGTGCTTTGCGGGGTGTTTTTTTACAAAAGCTTTGACGCTATTTCATAACAGATAAATTGAACGTGGGCAGGTTTCGACGTAAAGAATATAAGCTTGGTATAGACCCGTCTTCCATTTGGGAACGCTCTTCGTATTAAACGCTGGCGGTAAAAGTGCAACGGGGGCTTATTGACTCCAGGGGTATGAAGTCAATGTTATCCATTTCAAACAGCTGTGGGGAGCCGACATATTGTGATGTGCGATTGATGACTCAATTTCAAAGGACCGCGAGAAGTTTTCATGTGAACAGGCGCAGAGAAGCGTTTGCGAGTATGGAGAGAAAGGACATAGAATCCTTTAATGATACAATATCAAGGTTTGTAGATCTGAGTGGTAATAAACAAGACGCAGGGATCGAATATCATGACTTGGAGTACGATAAATCTTGCGCCAAAACATATTCGCCAGGGAGTTCAAGTTCACAACCGAGTGGAGTAAATTTTGACAGGCGACAGACGCGTACGGATGAAACGGACTCGAGTTATTTCTCTTTCCCAGCGTATCGTTCGAACCCGTCTTCACCCGATCACAACGGCGCAAACTTTCCCGAGGAAGAAACGGGAGCTTTGACGAATGAGGAAACGCAATTCGTACTTGGAAGGGACAATAGCCGTTCGCCCCCCACTGGCAGCCATGAACATAGAGAAAGCGAACAGAGTCTCGAACAGAGTTCACCACCGTCTGGGACAAACGCGCGAGTTTTTTACGATGACGCTCACAGTAATTCAAATATAAGTCATGCGAGCTTCGCCAGGCCTTCGTCGCCTCGAAACACGGACAATAACATCAGCGTTATTTATTTTAAGGATAGTCAACATAACCGCCAGTTTAATCGCAGATTCCCCCAAACGCCAATCCGTGTCGAGGATCAGTTTCACGGGCTCCAGGGACAGGTTGATGCGAGCGAAGTCATGGAAACGAATGTATCGTTAGGGGTACTTGAAGGCGCACCAAGTATGATCCCGCATATTTATTCTTCGTCAACTTCGGCGACATTATGTTCGACAACGGTGCCCTACAAACCACAACCGACACAGGAGGGGGTGCAAGGCGAAACTAATGGAACTTTCATTTGTCAATGGCAGGAACCGATACTCGGAACGGATGAGGACGTTTGCGGCAAAGAATATCAGAGCCTTCAAAATGTAGTTGATCATTTACGAGACGAACATTTGACTAACGCATTGGGGAACTATTCGTGCTTTTGGCGCGATTGCCCTCGACTTGGTGTTCCGTTTAAAGCAAAATACAAGCTGGTGAATCATTTACGTGTTCACACGGGCGAGAGACCTTTCGTATGTACGTACCTCGGATGTAAGAAAGTTTTCGCGCGAACGGAAAATTTGAAAATTCATATTCGCACACACACTGGGGAAAAACCGTTTCTTTGTGAGTACCCCGGATGTAGTCGAAGATTTGCGAACTCAAGTGACAGACGGAAGCATATTCATGTCCATACTCTGGAGAAACCCTACCGCTGTAAGTTTCATGGCTGCAACAAGTGTTACACTCACCCTAGCTCGCTCAGAAAACACGTAAGGACACATACGATGCGCGATCAGGCTAACCAAAATGTAGAACGCTCGTCTGTGGCAAGTTTACCAAGCGTGTCAAAGATGCCTGCCATATCCTATCCAGTTATCCATACAACGCTGGCTTAATTAAAGACTTGTAAGTTTCGTTTATGTATTTAATGTTATACGCAACCTGCAATCTTGGACAATTAAGTTGAGATCAATTAGGCTACTATAAGTTTTCTATAGGACGAAACAGACTCCTAATAGACTCGACGCCGGCGTAGGTAGTGACAAAAACACCAACTGCAATTGGACAGGGCTTCAACTACCTGAAAAATACAAGTCGCTCGAAACATCAGGTAGTTGAATCCCTTATCCATTTCCAGGTTTCTTCCGAATAGACTGTCTATCTTGAAACGCAAGTTTTTAGAGCTGTTTGCAATTAATTCGGAATATTGCTCTGAAAATTTGCCTGATATATACTTATATATTGGGAGTTTGTTTCATCCTATATACTTTCTAAACCATTTGCAGTCACTGGAGCGTAGCCTCGACTTTATTCTTTTGACAACGGAGAGAAACTCCAAACATTATGTAATTCAAAGGAAGTCAAAGAATGAAGACGAGGACATGCTTGTATAATGGTACGCACCAATAATTCTGCAAATGGTCTACGAAGTTATGAATGAATTAAAGACAACAGCTAGCTATAAGCTCTTCTCAAACCGATGTTGTCAGGGTGCTTAATTCTTTTGTCCGAAGAACCAATATTTATAAGGGGGGAGGAGTTGTCCGTGAAAACCGCATACACATATGTCATAATGGAATTAATTAATCACTCAGTACAAAATTTTGCCCAAGATTGTTGAGCTAGCGCTGAGAGCACATATCCGTTTGGTCGCACGATATAAAGGCGATATTATTGTGCAGGGTGCAAAATTACTGTCTGACACTGAGTGTTGAAATTATTTTCATTTCGGATGGATATGAACGAGTAGATAAGGAGTGTCCCTATATGTCGTGTGTCGTGGGTTAAAAGTCGTGGGTAAAGTCGTGGGTCATAAAATGCATTTTTTCACGAAGATATTATTTTTATTTTTAATATTTTTTTCGCACTTTTTCCATTTATACACTAGATAAATACAGGAAAATTTAACGCAACAAATCTCCAGTAATAAAATAATATCTTATCTTGCTGTTATCTATAGCATAACCTGGTATAACAAGTAAATGTTTGATTATGTTTCCGTTTCTTATAGTCTAATAAGCCTATAGCGGTATGAATGTATTGTTTGATGTATAAATGTATTGTTTAAGTTATATGATATAGGTTTATTAGCTTTGGAAGTGTTATAGTCCCTATCATGAACGTCGCGAATAATTATGTCGATTCAGTGCATATGTCTACAAACATGATGAGCTATAAATTTTACGCTGCAGTGCCTAGTATCAAATTAATAGTGGCCAACGCTCGAGCCTCAAATTTTGCTATTTTATCTCCTAGACCTAGTATATGTTCGTGGCCCTTAAAGGTATAGACCGAAACATTTCATGTGTATGTGGCTTTCGGAAATATTCCATAAATTGCTACGATTTGGGATTTCCCGATTGAAACCCGAAATGATTTGTGCGATGTCGGGCTAATTGCCAACCGAGCGCGCTAGCCGCTCTTATTTCGACAGAATATGATACCTCTACACTTTTCAGCCGTAATTTTCAGCGCGCATTATAATCAATATCATTTCGGTTTTCAATCGCGAAATCCCAAATCGTAGCACTTTATGGAATATTTCCGAACGCCACATACTCTTACTCTTTCAATTTATGGAATGTTTCCGAACGCCACATAGGGCCACGAACATATACTAGTTCCAGGAGATAAAATAGCAAAATTTGAGGCTCGAGCGTTGGCCAACTTATACAGCGTAGAATTTACGGCTCAATATGTTTGCATCAGACAGTATGCAATCGACATAGTTATTCGCGACGTTCATGACAGGGACTACTGAACACTAATTCCAAAGCTAATAAACCTACATCTTAATATCCTATAACTTAGGACATTTTATCATCAAACAATACATTTATAGACTTATTAGACTATACGAAACGGAAACATTTACTTGTTATACTATAGATAACAGCAAGATAAGAAATTATTTTATTACTGGAGATTTGTTGCGTTAAATTTTCCTGTATTTATCTAGCGCATAAAAGGAAAAAGTACGAAAAAATATTAAAAATAAAAATATGAAAAAATGCGTTTTTAGCACATTTTATGACCCACGACTTTACCCACGACTTTACCCACGACTTTACCCACGACACACGACACACGACATATAGGGACACTCGTAGATAAGTTATGAATAGTCTGAGTCTATGCTATGTTATGAGTTTTATAAATGTCTGGGGCAAAAACTTCGATCATTCGCCCTGAAGGAAAACTGAAGTCTAAATAGAGACCCTACCCGAAAGTACGTCACTTTGGCTATAGAGTATATAGAGCCTCGTTTTCGTAATTGAGACGCTTGGATTTGTCACATATATACGCAATTGTGAATAGCCTGCGAATACAGACGCCTCACATCGGGCGAAAATAAATTGTGAACAGTTTTAATGCCATTTTCCCCCAGCTAGTTCCAGGGTTTTTTCCTGACCGAACGTTTCTTACTATAGTTTTGTTCTGCAAATCGAAGTAAAAATACGAAATTTCAGCACATTACTTGCAGACCGCGCAGACAATAACAATAGAAAGGGACTGAAACTGATGACCACAGTTAAGGCCCATTTTCACTCCAGAAAAATCTCCATGGACAGAAAATTTCCCGAAAATATTTAAAAGTTAAAAGTTGAAAATTTTTAACTTCAAAATTTTTTCCGATGGAAACTTTGTGTCGGTTAGTCACATACTCACATTTTAAAAAAATTTCTTTTTGCGGAAAATTTTCCTGAGTAGAAATGGGCCTCATGATGACTAGAAATTATTCGAAACGTAGTATTATAGCTACATCTTTGGCTTCACTTTTTGGACGCGGGTTCTCGCTCCATGAGCTTACCGGTGACCGGCCGGTCTATGCATTCTTATCTAAGAGACTAAGACAGGTGCGGGTTGCCGAGAGAAATAAAACCATTTGAAAAGTACAAGCAAAACTTCGATGTTTCAAGGCGAAGTTCAGCGTATATTTTTCAGATGGTTGTATCTCTATACTGTGTTAAAATATTGTTCATAATAATAACTTCTTATTAACCAAACGCGAGGTCTGTAAAAAGTTTTTTTTATATGTCGCATTTATAGGCATTTATATTTGAAACAAACAAGAAATACATGATTTGAAATGCATATGAGTAGCGTGGTACACATTTGGTCGAAGAAAACAAAAAATACCAATGTTACCATTCGCAGATATCTTATTAATAACAAATCAAATTATAATTTTCAATTAGTTTTGCTGTTTTGTTTTAAAATGCATGCGTTTGTTTTTACGTAATGGCCGACGGCCCATTACGGGGAAATAATGACGCCGAAAGTGCTTCTCACTGTTCTCAGCCAATCACAGTCCGCCATTTCACCGGAAGTGATGCTTGCCATATAATAATAATAAATAATCCGCACCTGTCTTGCTATCATCGCTATACCTACACTGGTACAGACCGTTCGAGCACAGAGTAAATACATACAGGGGTCTCACTTCAGGTTAATTTAGCGTAAAGGATTTTTTCAGTCCGCCATGTTCTTAGCAAGTGCCCTAAAGAGAGGCCATCGCCTCATCCCCCTGAAAACATATTGAAACTTAATTTAATGTTCCAGGGGGTGAATGCCTCTTTTTAAGGCACTTGCTAAGAACATGGCCGCCAGATATACGCAGTAAAAACTATCTTCCGTTTTTTCCGCAGAAGTGCGACATCTGTATGTACTTAAGGTCCTGACCAATAACTTTGATCCTAGTTTAAATTTTCCAAATATTTAGAAGCGCTATAACATTTTGAGTTGTTTGTTCTACATATCTTTCAAAATTTGCTCTCATTGGCTGTTTTATTAACTTTCAAAAACTAAAAGTTCGCGTCGCGTTGTCAAATCGCGTCCGGTGTGTCTGGCTTTACTCTGTGGTTCGAGCTTCTCATCGAATCATTCATAACTTATCCACTCGTTCACATACATCAGAAGACGAAAATCGCAAAGTCACAGCAAAAATTGCAAGTGTAAACGGGCCTTATTAAAGTGCGACTAACCCCAAATATAATTTTTGCTATGTGTGATATTTGGGTCATTCTGAGAAGAAATGTAATATATCTCTATAGTAAAAAAACTTGATCTTGATCAACTTTTTCACTGTCAAAGTTCCAGATATGACGTCATTAGGTGAATTTTTCGTACAAAAAAAAACAAAGGAAAACTAATTTGCAATTCCTCTAATGACATCATATCCGGAAACTTTGACAGTGAAAAAGTTGATCAAGATGGAATTTTTTACTGTAAAGATATATTACATTTCTTCGAATGAACCAAATATTACACACACAAAAAATCGTATTGAGGGTTAGTCACACTTTAAGCCAATAAATCATGTCTTAGTAAATTTGAAGATGCTTTAGATCGCAATTTGACAACAAAATTCCGTGGTTGAAACATTTTACGAAACTGGAAGTTTGCATATAATATAGAACAACAAAGTTAGATTCCTTTTTAATAACACCCTGACCCTGTAAAGTATTCTTCAATACTACCAGGTGATCTTGATACGCGGAAAAGTACTGGCACTAGTTGTCAAATAGAAATCCATTTTATGATTAAAACAACTGAATATCTCCTGTAATATACTTTATTTCGATTCCATATTTTGTCAGAGCTATAATAGTTCTCATAACCAAACATAATTACAAAATTTCAACTAGTTTCATAAAGAATAATGAAAGATATAATTGACTGAATACATCAAAATGGATTTCTATTCGGACAACCCTTTCTGCGCGCTGATTGGCTAAAATACGAACACGAGATCACCTGGATATATACTATAATACTATAGTTTTGTTTGTCAAATTGACTTGGATACTCGCTCGAAGAAAATATGGGTAGCTTGGTTAACCGTATATACTGTAAAATTCATTGAATATTAATTTGTATATAAGAACTTAGAATCCAGCCGTTAAATTTCCCGTTGTCGTAATTGTCCGACATTGGGAAGAATATTTTTAATCTCAGTAATCGGCTTAAGTGTATGTAAATAATGTAGGCCTTTTCATGGGGAATAAACTGTTTTGTTATGTAGCTGGTGCTTAACGCTAAATCTGAATGGTTGATTCATGATCACGTGAATGTAAAATGAAAAGTGTTACGGATGCGGCGCTTGTTTGTGCCGAGCGGCGCTTGTTCGAGGGCGCCGCGGCAAATTTCGAAACCGTCGACGGTCGAGCACATCATTAGACAGATTTAGATCGAGGACGCTGACGTCAAAGACGACGTGAAAATGGCGTCAAAATGGCGTGGCATATCCATACATGGGCACAACACGCCATTTTCACGTCGTCTTTGACGTCCGCGTCCTCGATCTAAATATGTCTATTGATGGTCGAACACATCATTAATCTCGTTCCCAGATTGCTTTTGAGGTGATTAGCGCGTGGAACCATTTGGTGACACCTTATACCAATCGATGCCAGTAAAGATTTTACGCAGTATGATAGTATAAGGTTTTATATTTTTGAAAAGATGGCATGCAAAGCAGCCAATTCGGTTATTATTCATTCTACAAAAGAGTTCAGAAATTAGTTATAAACAGATTTTTCACATGAAGTGTGGGCTTAGTTGTGTTTCAAGGCCGATAAAACTGGCTTATATTGTGTAAACGGCTAAACAACTGCTGTAACTTGGTCAAAAAAGCGTTATAATATGTTCCGTGCGTCAATTTTGTATATTCATCAAGTAACCTACCGTATTTTTAACGTACGAAGTCACGAGAACGAAGAAACGAATTTTAAGCCAAATTCAATATAATGGCATGCACAATCGGAGACGTGCTCGCCAGTAACACGATACGCTAAGATTTGTTACTAAAGGCCCTGTCACACTATTGCGTATCGTACTAGCGTATGCCAGCGCATGAAAAATATCACTTATACGCCGGTATATACGCTTCTCACACGTTTCTCTCATACGCAATAGTGTGACAAGGCCTTAAAGAAAGCTTGATATGTTTTCTATTGCTCAATATACATATGAGTGCATGTGGTTCAAGTAAAAATGGAACCGCACAGCTAATACTAGGCTATAAGCCTATAACTAACATTTCACTTTTACTTGAACCACTCGACATATATCATATTTCAATTTTAGCATTAGCCGTGGACTAATCAAAAGTGCAAGGTTTATAGATATATTATTATTATAGATAGACATTGTGTTAAAGCTAACTGTAAATAGCATGTATAATATTGTTGCTAATGTTGGTATTTTCCACGTCACTCTGTTGTATCTAGTTTTGAGATGGTTCTCTATATTTCACTTCACAAGAGTTTTAATTAGTGAAGACACTTAGATACTTCAAAGTTAAGATAATCAAGTAAATTTTAGAAGATAGTTACTGCAACACTTGTGCGAAGAGCTGTAACCAGTAAACCGAATTGGCTGCTTTGCTTTTCGACTGCTACCCGCTATCTTTTCAAAAAATCTGAAACCTTATACTGCGTGAAATCTCCAGTCACTGACATCGTCTTGGTACAAGATGTCACCGAATGGTTTGTACGCGCTAATTACCGCTGGCGCGATTTGGGAACGAGATTAATGATGTGTTCGACCATCAATGATGTGCTCGACCGTCGACGGTTTCGAAATTTGCGGCGCCGCGGCGGTCTCCATAAAATATTTTATTTGTAAGCGATAACAAGAAATATTATAGACAAAATAGAACATGAAAGCACTGAAATGCAGGAGAAAAAAGTTCCGATGCTTGTTAGAGGTTTCAACCTCATACCCACGGTGTTTTCCTTCCGCGGTTGGGCCACGGGCTTTAGGACCAATTCAATTTGACAACAACAGTATTCTGTCTAAATAGCAGTTAAAATAAAGTGCACGGCACCTGAACTGTTTAACAGTGGCGGAAATCTTGGTGGGGCAGGGGGCGACCGCCTACCACGGAAAATGACTAATTTTCGGAAATTTTGACCTAAAAGAGGGTTAAAAACAGCCTTTTCGAGTGCAAATAGGGGGGTTTGTCGGAAATTTGAAAGTTTTGTCGGAAATTTTGAAGGCCTTGCCCCCCCCCGGAAAAAGTGAATTTCCGCCACTGCTGTTCAATATTTTGCTTGACAGTGCTTCTATTAAAATCCATAAAACATTACATTGACATAATATGCAAATACTGAATATTTTCAAAGTCCGCCATATTTATTTACATTAAAACCCAAGCTTTGGCGGTTTACACGAAATATTACGTCGTTGATTTTCACTAATAATTTTAAAGAGGGTAGGATCATCTCACTTACACCGATATTGTCAAAACTGGCGGAAGATTTCGTTGTGAACCGTTATCTGAAACCAGCAGTGATGGAAAGGATCGATAAGAGACAGTTTGGTACTGTGCCTAAATCTTGCACCACACATGCCCTCATCTCCATGTTACATACCTGGACCAAAAATACAGACGGAAATGGCTCTACTACCCGCGTTATGTTGTTTGACTTTCAGAAAGCTTTTGATCTGATTGATCATAACATTTTATCGGAGAAGCTTACAAGATATAACATTCCTAAAACCATTATGTACTGGATTTTAGATTTCCTGAGTAACCGCAAACAGAGAGTGAAACTGAGTAATGACTGCTTCTCTGAGTGGAGTGATGTACCCGCAGGTGTCCCCCAAGGCACCACGTTTGGCCCCTGGCTCTTCGTAATAATGATAAACGATCTAAATGTATCTGGTGTTGACGATCTGTGGAAGTATGTCGACGATACAACTATATCTGAATCCGTTAGTAGACATGACTCAAGTTTAATCCAAAATTATGTAGACGAATTTGCCAGAAAGTCAATTGCAGATGGCCTCCAATTAAAAGAAACCAAACGTAAAGAGCTCCGGATAAGCTTTTCTAGGCCTAACAAAGTATTTGAGCCCATAACTATTAATGGAAAAAATGTTGAGGTTGTAACATCCACAAAATTACTGGGCCTTACCATCTCTAATGATCTCAAATGGAACACTCATGTTTCGAATACTTGTAAAAAAGTATCAACACGGCTATATTTTCTAAGACAATTACCACCCAACGATTTGGTCCTGTTTTAATTTATATCACCTGTATTCGTCCAGTTGTCGAGTACGCGTGCGAAGTATTCCATAACTCGCTGCCGCAGTACCTGTCCGATGACTTAGAAAAACTTCAAAAACGTGCCTTTCGCATAATTTTTCCTGATATGCACTACAAAGATGTCTTGGAGACCAAGAACATTTTGTCACTGAACGATCGAAGACGAAAATTAACAACGAAGTTATTTAACGAAATAGCCAGCAACTCACATCATAACTTATACGACCTCCTTCCGCCATTAAATATTGACGATCACCTTTTAAGGAATCATAGAAATTTTGAACTTCCTGTGTGTAAAATGAACAGACTTAATGATAGTTTTATCATGCACAATTCTAATATATATTTTAGATAATCGATTTTTTTTTTTTAATATTCTTAAATGTAAATAGGGTTCATAGCATATATTCCTAATATCTTATATCTGTTAAACTTAGCGTAATTCAGCTGTGAAATTTTCTGAGGCTGTAAGTTCTAAAGTTCAATAAACCATCTATCTATCTATCCATCCATAGATATCTTATATACACTAGATAGTGCATCTAATTATTCTGCAATTCAAAAATTGAAGCCGTGATTGCAGTCTCAGGTCGTTCCCATGAAATGAGAGTAGATTCGTAAATTTCCTGTTTCTTAATTTACTTAAACAGGGAACTTAAATATTAAGTTAATCCTATTCCAAATACATTTTTAAAGTATTCAAATGATGAAAGTTATTGCTGTTTCTAAGCGTTTATTAGCGAGTGGGAACGACCAACATGGCCGCCATTTATTCAAATGGCGGTAACCACTGGAATATTCTTAGTAAAAGAGATGCGCCATCTAGTGTATATAAGATATCTATGGGATCATCCAATTATTTAATCGTTCGAAGCGAGAGGAAACCATGCTTCCATTATGGTTCAAACGTGTCCCCAAAATATTCTATGGAGGCCATTATGATGTCATAAGATTCCTCACGCTCGGAACGATTTGAGCAGGTCACGTGGTACAGAACCCAGACAGCTGAATGGGTTAGCGAGTGACAACGCCCACTTGGATCCCACCCTCTTATTATTAGTGAAAATCACCGACGTAATATTTCGTGCGAACCGCGAAAGCTTGGGTTCTAATGTAAATAAGTAGGGCGGATTTTGAAAATATACAGTATTTGCATAATACTGTATGTCAATGTTTTATGGATTTGGAAGCACTGTCAAGCCAGATATTGAACAACGTTCAGGTGTCGTACACTTTATTTTAACTGCCATTTAGATAGAATACTATTGTTGTCAAATTGAATTGGTCCTAAAGCACAAAATTAATAAAAATATAACCTTAAAACAGCCTTCTCATTTACTTATTTTCCTTATGGATTCTCCAGAAAATGCCAGAAATGCTGTCATTCAGCATCCATAATATAAATGTTTTCTGGGAGAGAACCCCCAGACCCTGCAATTTTCCTCGCAAATGATCACTTACAGTGCGCTGGGGTCATGGAACAGAAGGTAAAGTTGGGGCGAGCAAAGCCCTCAAAAGAGATTAGAGTGGAACTGTGGAAGAATCTAATATTCTTTGCTGCCTGAAATGCGAGATAATTTTATTTAAAGGTTATTATATATTGACTATTCATGATTCCTAATTACATATTTTGAAACAGTTTTTGCGAGTGGTTGGGTAACAGTGCCTTTTTTAAGGAATTTTCACTGGGGGCAAAACAGGAAAAAAATGCAGAACGAAAAATATGAGCCGTCGAGGTTTGGCGAGTCTGAAGAGAGATTTTGTAAAACTTTAATTTATTAACTTCAGCTATATTTTACTTTAAACAATAACTTCAACTCTTTGTAGCTATAATGGTACAGCTATAACCAGTGGCGTAGCCAAACCTTAATTTTGCGGGGGCAATTGCCCCCCCCCCCCAGATATATAGTTAAAAAAGGCACTGCTGGGTAAAACAAATATTTGCCAGGGGACACCCCCGTAGCTTCCCCACCCAAAATCGAATTTGTCTGGCCTTGCCCCCACCCAACCACACCTTTATTCTCCCACCTATATGCATGCAAATTAAGAGAGAGTCTATTAGGCCGTTTGCTGTGGCCTTGAAAAGTGCCTAGAAAACGATTTTCGTAGTGCATGTCTTGGAACTGAAATATTTTTACGGCAACTAACACTGTCGAATACGCTGAGTTCAAATCCGAAAAGTTCCCGCTCCGTAGACCTTGCGTTTTCTCACAAACTGCTATTTTATTTTCACTAATTTCACGACTAACTTTTTCTTTGTTCAACGACACGGATGGATGATGACACACGAATGCATAACTCAAAATGACTAATTCCTATGAACCAGTCTCTACATTTAACAAAGGACCGTTTTGCTTGGATCATTCTGAGTTATGTAATTTTAAGCGCGTTGGACGTAAGCAACAAATCTTGTCTACAACTTTGGGAAGATGCCGGTATAGCTTTCTAAAATTCTCAGTTCTGGCTCTATCTCTATAAAATCACAAGGATGTTAATGTTAAGTCTTTGCGCTATGTCTCTGGGCTAAGAAAGAATTCCTTGGCATGCGATCAAATTTTTTATACCGCGATGTAAAACGGTAATCTTATGTAATGGGTCAGCATTCAAATTTTCAACACAGTTTCTGAGACGTAATTCAAGAGGTAACTTACCATTGCATTTGAACTATTATATCAGTTGGTGTCATTCAGCGCGATAAGCGAATATTTTTGGGAAAAGGGCTTCCATATACGTTGAAATCACCAAATAAACAGCTCATGGACACGTTTCTCTACTTCGTCGTAAGTTTACAGAGCAGATTTTATACTTTCGTACTGTTCTTTGTCTTTAATGTGTACATTTGTTCTTCTAGTTTAAGGTTATTTATGATTGATCCTGTCGTAAGTCTTCAACCAGCAACCCATCGACAATATTTCATGTTAGCGTTGTCTTTGCCGTTACGGTGGCTTCGCGTTACTGTTGTTTTAAATACTATGATTGCGTTAAACGAGTTATTTACCAGGCCAGTGACATAGCATTAACGTCCTTGTGATTTTATAGAGATATCGCTAGAACTGTGGATGTTAGATAGCGTTATCTGTACCTTCCCAAAGTTGTAAACAATATATGTTGTTTACGTCCAACACGCATAAGATTACATAACTCAAAATGATTCGAGCGAAACGGTCTTTTGTTAAAAGGAAGACTAGTTAATAGAAATTGGTCCTTTTGGGTGAAATAAGAGTGTGTCATCGTCCATCCGTGATTGAACAAAGAAAAAGTTAGTCGTGAAATTAGAGAAAATAAAATAGCAGTTTGTGAGAAAACGCAAGGCCTACGGAGCGGGAACTTTTCGGATTTGAACTCAGCGTGTTCAATTAGTGCTAGTTCCCGTAAAAATATTTCAGTTCCACCACATGCACTACGAAAGTGAACGATATCGGGACGCAGCAAACGGCCTATATCATAACTTACAACTTTTAACGTTAAATATCTAATCCAGGTAAAAATCGTTTGACAAACACCTGATGTTTCGTAATATCCCTCTGATATGTGCAGTTCTAAATTTTTCTTAAAATAAACCCTGACATGACGTTCACGTTGAGATAACAGCTGGCCACTGCATGCAGACTCATTTCCACGTAGTCACTGACCTGAAAACTAGGACTGGATAGTGCATCCGCTATGCATAATTAAATGAGCCAAGCGGGTGCAGTGATCACATGATGGACATGTGATACAATAACATTTATATATAGTTTTAGGGTGTGTTCACATTAGTGATTGATTGAGCGTTGAATAAATAAGTACAACATTACAATGGCGACGAGGAAAATGTGCTAAAACGAAAGTTATAATCGATATCAGTGCTTTAGTATGGCAACTGCGGGAAAGATAGATGTAGCTCCTCTTGCTCCGTTTGATCCGATATCAGAACCGACATCCTTAAGTCAACGATGGAAAGTTTGGAAACGCAGATTCGAAACGTATGTAGTCGCGGTAAATGTGAAAGATAATGCCCAGAAACGAGCATTGTTACTTTATCAAGCCGGTGAGGCAACACAGGAAATCTTCGATACACTTTCAGAGACAGGAGAGGACAATGATTACAAGACTGCAATTGAGAAATTGGACGAATATTTTTCCCCGAAGAAAAATGTGGATTACGAGATATTTCAATTCCGTCAAGCAAAGCAAAACGCCGATGAACCAACAGACCAATTTGCAACACGACTTCGCAAACTAGCAGCTCACTGTGAATTCCACGATGTAGACCATGAAATAAAATCGGCTATTATTCAAAATTGTCGATCTAAACATCTCAGGCGGTATGCCTTATGGCAAGATAAAGTGACTCTCACCGAATTGTTATCGAAAGCTAGAACATTGGAAAATAGCGAACAGCAAGCCAAGGGCATTGAAGAACGTTTAGCATCGACTAATATTCAAGACGAAGAAGCAAATTTTGTAAATCCCCCAAGATCTAATGGACAACAGCGACGACAACACTGTCGCAACTGTGGATTATCTTGGCCTCATCGTGACGCACCTTGCCCTGCTAAAGGACAAACATGTCGAAAATGTAATAAACAAAACCATTATGTCCGAGTTTGTCGCAGCAGCGTCCCATCGACAAGGAATCCTATTAATACAAGACCTAGACCTATCCGCCCAGACAACAATCAACACAATATTCAACAGGTTGGATATCAAGAAGACCACTATTCGAATAGCCCTAGTAGCAGCAGCGATGATGAGCATTTATATACATGTGTAGACTCTAAATCAACAAAAATGCCTTCGACCAAAGTACAAATAAACAATGTACATGTCAAAATGATCATAGACACTGGGGCATCAATTAACATTATTGACGAAAATACATTCGCCAATATCAACAAATACAAACGTATCTCATTAAAACGAACACGTACTAAACTCTTTGCGTATGGTTCCAAACAACAATTACCAGTGATTGGGACATTCGAAGCCACAATCGAGACAAAAAAACGAGTGACTGTCTCTACTATTCATGTAGTCAGAGGCAATTATGGCTCACTGTTAAGTTATCAAACGGCTACAGAACTAAACCTTATAAAAGTAAATGTCAACAATGTCAAAGTCACCGGTAATGACAAAATTGAACAATGTCACGACTCTCTAAAAGATAAAATGGATAAAAAATTCCCCCATTTGTTTCATGGAATTGGAAAATTACACAATTTTGAGGCAAAGTTGCATATTGATTCTTCTGTACCCCCTGTAGCACAACCAGCACGTCGAATTCCATTTCATTTACGAAGAAAAGTTTCTGCTGCTCTTAAACAACTGGAAAAGGATGACATAATTGAGAAAGTTGAGGGGCCCACACCATGGATTTCGCCTCTGGTTGTTATTCCCAAAAATGACGGAACTGTGCACCTCTGCGTTGACATGAGGCGTGCAAACTGTGCTATCCAGAGAGAGCGACACCCATGTCCCACGGTTGATGATCTTATACATGCAATGAATGGTGCCAAGGTATTCTCCAAACTAGACTTGCGTTCGGGATATCATCAGTTGTTGTTAGCAGAGGAAAGCAGATATATTACCACCTTTGTGACACATAAAGGATTACGTAGATATAAAAGGCTTAATTTTGGAACTAATTCAGCTAGTGAACTATTCCAGAAAGTTATCCACGATCAAATTCATGACATACCTGGTGCTATCAATATAAGTGATGATGTCATAATCTATGGGAAATCTCAACAAGAACACGATACCGCTCTTCACAATGTTTGTCAGCGCTTTACCAAAGTTGGTCTAACTTTGAACAACGAAAAATGCCAATTCAGTCAAACCAAATTGACATTTTTTGGTATGGTTTTCTCGGCAGAAGGAATTTCTGCGGATCCTCATAAAGTTTCAGCAATCAAGAATGCATCACCACCAAGCTCTGTTAAGGATGTTCGTAGTTTTCTAGGAATGGCCACCTACTGTGCCAAATTTATACCCAACTTCAGTCACTTGAGGGAACCTCTTCGTAAGTTAACCATGAAAAGTGCTCAATTCCGTTGGACAAGATGTGAACAAACTGCATTTGATAACATTAAAAATGCTTTGACCAGTGATACAGTAATGGCTTACTTTGACCAAACAAAACCAACTGAATTAATCACAGATGCATCGCCATGGGGGTTATCTGCAATACTTGCTCAAAATTCAACACAACATGATGATCGCCGAATTGTGGCTTATGTTAGTCGGTCGTTATCTGAGGTAGAGAGAAAATATTCACAAACAGAACGCGAGGCACTCGCTATTGTTTGGGCTATGGAACGGTTGCAGATATATTTACGTGGTGGTAAGTTTACTTTATACACCGATTGCAAGCCCATTGAACTAATCCTAGGAAACCCGAAGTCCAAACCCCTGCACGCATAGAACGCTGGAACTTAAGAATTCAGGACTTTGATTTTGATATAATGTACACTAAAGGCAGTGATAATCCCTCCGATTTTTTATCCCGCCACCCCTGTCAAGAAACAGATAACAAACATGAAATGTCAGCAGAACAATATGTAAATTTCCTCACCATGCATGCAGTTCCAAAAGCGATGACTATACAGGAAATACAAGAAGCTACTAAACACGATAAAACTTTACAACTGCTTACTGAAATTATTCGCAAGCAAGCATGGGGCTCCATAAAAGACTTGCCAACAACTGGAGAAGACGAAAGTGAATTGAATCTGTTTGCAAAGGTAAGAGATGAACTAACAATTAATGAACAGTTGGGTATTATTCTGAGAGGAACTCGTATTATTATGCCTTGTTCACTTCGCGAAAGAGCTATACGACTTGCGCATGAAGGCCATCAAGGGTTGGCAAAAACAAAACAACTGATTCGGAAAAAAATTTGGTTCCCTAGAATAGATAAAGATGTTGAAACATTGATTCGTGGTTGCATACCTTGTCAGGCCAATGGCACAGCAAATCACCCTGCCCCATTAAAGATGACCGAGTTACCCCCTAAGCCATGGCACACGGTCCATGTTGATTTTTGTGGACCATTTCCAACAGGGGAATATACTTTAGTTGTCATCGACGCTTACTCCCGCTTCCCAGAGGTTGAAATTGTGAAGTCTACATCAGCCACCTCAACCATATCTAAGCTCGAAAGAATATTTGCAACCCATGGACTGCCAAACATACTAAAAAGTGATAATGGCCCTCCCTTTCAAAGTAATGAATTTAAACAGTTCATGACAGAAAATGGTATAAAACATCAAAGAATCACACCATTATGGCCAAAAGCCAACTCTGAAGCAGAGAATTTTATGAAACCAATGGAGAAAGCTATTCGTTCAGCTCACATTGAAAAAAAAATTGGCGGAAAGAATTGTACCACTTTTTATTGAACTATCGAGCTACCCCACACACAACAACAAAGTTTGCGCCAGCTGAACTTTTATTCAATCGCGAAATTAACACCAAATTACCAAGTAAAATTATCAACCAAAACACCAACATTGATCAACAAGTTCGAGCAAACGATGAAAAGGGTAAAAGAAACATGAAAAGAAATGCAGACAAGTCAGCCAATGCCAAAGAGGTTGACATTAAGGTTGGTGATACAGTATTGGTCCGTCAGACAAAAAAGAATAAATGGTCAACACGGTTTGATCCTAAACCATATTGTGTAACGCGGGTGAAAGGAACAATGATAACAGCTACTCGTTCAGGACATTATATCACAAGAAACATTTCATTTTTCAAGAAAGTGCTACAACAAGAGATTCAACACAACTCTGAGGATGCAAGCGATGAGGAAGATTACAGTAAACTTGATAATAACCTCCCTGACACAAACATTGAGGAGAACAATGAACTTGCTGAGAGACGGTATCCTGCGAGAGACACAAGACCTATCAATAGATATGGTCAAAACATATATAATGCTTAGTAATTTTAATAATTCGATTTTATAATACCATTGACATTTTGTTAGGACTTCAGTGACAATTCAAAGTAAGGGAGGGATGCAGTGATCACATGATAGACATGTGATACAATAACATTTATATATAGTTTTAGGGTGTGTTCACATTAGTGATTGATTGAGCGTTGAATAAATAAGTACAACATTACATGTACTAGGCGGTGTGTTCACCTATTTGTTTACAATTGCGTCGATGTTCATGATTTATATAAACTTTAAAACCTCCGTTCCCCAATCAAAACATAGCTAAAATCCAGAAACAAAATTAATGGAATATATTGTCCAGAAAAGAGAAATAACCGTCTGTAAATACAGCTGAAAACGGAGAACGGATATTGAATACACCGCAAGCACGATACACGGCATCCATGTCGGGATCGAAAAACGTGTAATAAAAAGATGACTGAACGAAGAACGAATAATTAAATTACCCCAACACGCAGCACGAAAATACCCCATTACCCCCCTCAACTAAGAGTTTATAAAAAGGGATCTGCGGGGACAGAGGTACGTTTATATAATAATATACTGTAGTGATTTTCCTGGATAAATATACGTTTAACATACAAGAAGACTATAGACCACGAAGAGTCTATGCGTTTGTAACATAGACCACGAAAGGTCTATGCATTGTTGTTAGTTTGTTTTGTCCAGTTTATCGGGACGGTTCAGTAATCTCAGCCGCTCTCAAAGTCCGATCCTTTATACTCCAGGTTGTGGTCCTATACCCTGGTTGCCAGAGGTTCTGTATCTTTCGCCTTATTCCCGCTCGTATTTAGTGGTCCTAGGCAGAAAATTCCTTTTTCCTGCCCTGCGGAGAAGCAGAGCTGGAACTCAACGTCCAACTTTTAGCTCTAAATAGAGAGTTTAAGCTTCGCGTTATACGGCAAGCGTCAGACAAGGAAAAATTTTACGGTATCAGTGAATAAAGAGTACATGAACTTGCTGTTTTTTAAAAATGAAATACATAATTATTCTTTCGACGCAAGGAAGAAAATATGAAACGAAAACGTTCAACGAAAATTTTGCCAAGAAAGTTCTTACCTGTCGCTTGCCGTTCTCGGAAACATGAAGCTTAAGGTGGCTCCCTACAGTTAGTACAGTTTAAATACGATTTATATAGATGTGGGAAGTTTTTTGGCGTTTTTATCTACAAAGAAAGCCCTAGTTTTTCATTATAATCCTATTTTTTTCTGAATTCGAACAGTACGTATGTTATTAACTAGTTTAACCTATCTTTTAGTGTGTTTTTACGTATTTACGTTCAGTAGTGTCTTTCATATTGCTCAAAATTTTCAACTTGTTGTTTTGTGAGCTGTCAAATTGAAATGATACTGTTCTCGATACTGTCTTCTATTAACTCTTGAACACGGTAGTGAACTGTTGCCGAAACTTATATAAGTTCTGTCAATCAATTCAATTCACAGGTATCGTTTTATCTTCTAAATCAAATAAAACAGTTATGAGTTGTTTTATATGAAAAGTTAAACTTGTAGTTCGATGTTTTGAAAAGTTTTCACACCGATTTTAACAACAAAAACAAATGTAAACTAACACTGGATTTAATACAATGCCTATAATAGTGTTTTTTATTAGTATTTTCAAGATTAATATTTTATTTTCATATCAAACAAGTCAGAAATATCTGTTTTCTTATGTATTGTAAGCCAAAAGGTTGAAATCACTATAAATTTCTATAAATCACACACTACAATTTACACGCATGCGCAGATCGTGCTCATGTCGAGTCGATTTTTTTTCATGCTGGCAACGCCGATTTTAGCGATGATTTTCTCGTGTTTTCTTCGGTGAAATTTTTTTAAACTTTGCATTTTTGTTATACAAGGCGAGTGGTACAACATATCCAAATTTTAAGAAATTCGACAAATAACTTTTTCTGTAACCGTCATTCACGAATATCTCGAAAACTTATTTATAAGTTCCCTTCAGATTTTGATATGTTTTTCCTTTATGGGCCATAAATCTTAAAAAAAAAATTTCAGAAAAATTCACCGAACGAAAATATAGATATTGTCCATTTATTGTGAAATTAGACAATAAAAGTGCAAAAGATTAAACATCATGGTTGCCATGGCAACACAAACACTGTTTTAATTTGTTCATAAATGGACAGCATACAGCTTCTGAACTTTCCTGGAAATGATCATATTGCCTTGTCTTAAGTGTATCTAATATAAATTCGGTTCAAAGCGAACGTTACTCAAAATACCTAGAATTTTAGAGAACTGTAGGGAGCCACCTTAAACTCCCTATTAAGATCGCACTTCGATCCGAGACACTGTCACGTTGTCGTTGGAGTTTTGGTTGGAGCGACACGACTGTCAGATGATAACGCTGGCTTAATTTATGAGTTAAAAGTCAGTGGTGTCAAAAAAGTCAAGTACTGGGTCAAAAGCAGGGCCTTTTTTTAATTTTTGAAATTAAAATTTCTTTAAATTTTGTTACAAACAGTTTCCAAATATAAACAACGTCCAAACGGATTAGTTTAGTTATATTGTTCGCAAAGTTTCGCAAAGATCAACACGCAAGCATGCTATCAATCTCGTTCCCCGAGCCAGCGATCCTCGGGAAGGAACGCGAGGCTCTGGGATAATCCGTTGCTGGAAGCCAGGAATCCTGGCTAAGGTCGAACTGTGCATTCTATATCACCGGCCAATCAGATTCCTCCATGAAACGGATTATCCCAGAGGCTCACGTTCCTTCCTGAGGATCGCAGGCTCGGGGAACGAGATTGGCATGCTATATTTCTTCTCATACATAAAAGGTATACAAGAGCCTGGGCTCTAGTGTTCAACATTTCGGGAGAGCACTTACACCGGGCTTCAAGTTTCAAATATTGTCTGGGGGAATATTCGCCCAGATCCCCCTATTCATGCGTGGTATATATGTTGGCCGCGCACGTAAGGTTATGTGGGTCATGGCTATCCGGCCCCCTCTAATATATTAGAGACCTTACGATTTTAGGACGGCAACCGCGACGGCCAAAACAAACTCCTTCAAATAAATGGTAGTCGATAGTTCGTCGTATATTATCAATCGTATGAATTTAATACAGTTTTAGAAGTTGCGCAGCTCATCTCCTAGTGATCTGCGCGAGTTGTTTTGTTTCTCCGGGGCATCGCACGATGTATATACTCGCTCCTCTGTTACTGATCTCAAAATACCATCTGTCAAATCTAATCTTTCCAAGACCAAACTCTCATACAGTGGTGTTTTACTTTTCAATTCTTTACCAAATGACCTGAAAGTGTTTGACGATTACTCCCTGTCTGCATATAAGCATAAAGTTAAGAGGTTTTTCTCTAATCTTAATCATGAGGTTGACCATCTTGAACAATTTTCGTGTCTTTCTTGTAAAAACCTAGTTAAGTGTATTTGTTACTCGCACTGAATTTTCTTTTAATTTTTAATAACTTATATTGTCAAAACTAAAAAAAAAACATGCATGCTTAATAATACAGTTATTTTCGTATTTGGTACTATAAGTTGTATAGTCCCATATGTCTGTGTCAAATGCTACTATAGACTTGCTTCTTTGTATATATTGTAAATACTGTAGGTTATCTAATTTTTAGAGGGCCATTTGGTAGAATACCTTCTCAGGTAAAAATGTTAATTTACTCTCATCAAATAAAGTTTATTATTATTATTATTATAGTTGAAGACATGGGTTTTATGGTTGGGAAGAGTTCTGCTAAACCCAATTTGAAGTTGCACTTGTTGTGGCTTGGAATGCAGCCGTTGTATCAACACGTGAAAATATGTAATTTGGCGTTGTAAACAGAGCGAGGACAATGTCTAAATTATTCATTTATTGTAATGGACGACTTGCGCTTTAGAAAAATTTTTAATCTGGGAACAACAAAGGATATTTTCGGAAAAAAGTTATCAAAATTAGAAAAACTGCAAAGTTTGGTTGCGAAATGTTGTAAAATACGGAAAATATAGCCCTGCGAAGTTGGCAAATTTGTATACATTTCTATTACGGACGGAAATTGGTAACTAATTTAGTTACCAATTCACGCACGTAATACAAAAGTATACAAATTTGCCAACTTTGAAGGGCTATATTTTCCATATTTTACAACATTTTGCAACCAAACTTTGTAATATTACTAATTTCAATACGCTCTTTCCAGCTGTCGTGATAGATTTCGCTGTTCGTACTTAGATTAAAATTTAGTCTAAAGCGCAAGTCGTCCATTACTCAATTCTTTTCAATGATCTATTGTATTGGTAGCCGTTGCCCTCGCGTTGCCGTCCTAAAATCGTAAGGTCCCTATTATCTCACAGAAAGGTCCCTTTTCAAAAGATGCCCCCTCCACCCCACGGTAAATTCCTAGTCAATAAAGTTTCCGTGCATTAAATCCTCACCCACCCACCAACCCTAGTTATTTTGGGGTTATAACAGAATATTCCATACAGAAAAACATAGACGGATTTTGTGTGG
>CACRXK020000076.1:102979-131417 GCA_902702795.2 Paramuricea clavata
CCCCCCCCCCAATATTAGATATAACCCCCAAACAAAATGTCCACCCCTCCAAAAAAATTTTAACCCCCCCCCCAATATTCGGCATAATAAAAATATTTAAAGGGGCAATGTCACCGATTTTTTAGCAATATCAACCCTCGCAAATTTTGCCCAAAAATGAAAAAGAATGAGTGTAAGCACAAAATAAAGCAATAACAGACACAAAAAACATGGACAGAAGTCTGGATGGGCAAGATTACGTCAGGTTTGAATGGATTGTAAATGGCATCTTGATTAATTGTTGGCAAACACTTTTTCAAGTTTTAGTCAATTTTTATGAAAATCTCAGTTACATGTTGCGTGGAAGTCCAAAGTTGTTTAATATGACTCATATATCATAACTTAATCCATTTACAATGTTTATTTTTAACTTTGTAGTTGAGTTTTTGAATAAAAGGCATTTTAGGTCAAAAATCGGTGACATTGCCCCTTTAAATAGTCCACTCCAACGTGCAGAGTGTTGATGATACAAAATAAACGTAGGAGTACACTCAAATACTCTGAAACTAATCGCTCCTCACTTTCATTCACTGGTTTATTGGAGCAATTGTAAAGTTTTGAAACTCTATTATCTTCCCTGAATAGAGTTTGCAGTGCCTTGTTATGCAAATAGCTTGCTTGCAAGGAACGTTTGGAATTTTTACGAACATTATTTTTAGTTTTTAATTCTTTTAGGAAATAGACTCGCCTATAGATTTAATCTTTACGCTCCAAATATTATTTACATTGGAGTTGCATCATAACTTGTACTCGGATTCAAACGACACAATGTCAATGACTTTATAAAAGTAAAAGCATATTGTGTATTGGCCTATTGGGTTTACACTTTTACAAGTTCATTTATTTTAACTTTAACTCTCTCAAGTCTCAACAGACAATCGGACATGCCAAATCCATTGATATGACAACTTCAAAAAACTTTTTTTCGAAGCTAGAAATTATGATTTTTTCAAATTTTTCCAGGGATACTTTGTTTTCTACTCTCTAGATTCCCCCTCGCGGCTCTAGTGCTCCAACCCTAGAATATAGACCTTACTGGGGTTTGGTGACACTTTGTGTTACTTCAGTCACCTGCTCACGGCTCACCCCCTAAAATTTCTGGCACCACCCCAGTAAAAAATATGAAAATCCGTCTATGCAGAAAAATACTTTTTTTACTCAACAAACTTTACATCAAATCTCAATACCCTTAAATTATATAACATTCACAATTTTAATGTAACGTAATGGACAACTTGCATGTTAGACTAAATTTTAATCTAAGTAAAGAGAAGGGAATCAAACACAACAGTTAAAAAGAACATAATGAAATTAGTAAAATTGCAAAATTTGGTTGCGAAATGTTGTAAAATGCAGAAAATATAGCCTTGCGAAGTTTGCATATTTGCAGTATATTTGTATTATGTACGCAATTATATTTGTATTACGTGCGGCTCAAAAATGGTAACAATTTCCGCGCGTAATATACCGGGTGTCCCCCAAAAAAGTACTCCGGTTTGATTCTTAATAACTCTGAAATTACACTCAAATATATTTTATTACATACAGGAAGGGCTAACTTAGATTTTGATATATTACAGTTGTATATTTATAAAAAATTGACCGAGACCATAGCGTCGTGGCATGGCGCTTCATGCAAAAACGTTTTGTACGTTGCGCTAATTGTTCGTTTTGTCGGGGCAGGATTCGCAGGAATGTTACCCCAGCGACCCGGTCATCGTGTTCTAACTTCTGCCGCGTTTTGGAATCTTGCATGCTCTAAGAAAATCCAAACTCTTTGATCCTTAGTTAATTTTGGCATACTCAAAATGAAACACAATTAAACCATAACATAACATAACATAACATAACATAACATAACATAACATAACATAACATAACTTAGAAAACTCATTAATATTTCAGGAGCAAAACACAAAGAAAAATCATAAGCGTGTCGTGGCGTTTGTCTTCTTTTTCTGTTTTTTATTTTCTGCGGCTTTTACCAATGGTAGACTATTCTCTTCTTTTCTTCTCCCTTCGCTTCTTTGCTTTGTACCAACCTCGTCCCCAGGGCCTTCGTGCTGAGGGCTTTGCACGCGTAGACGTTCCACCTTCGGCCGGTTGTCTGTTAGTGGTTGGGGTTTTCTCGGGTGACTTTCGCACTTTTTTGATCTCTGGCGATGAGGAGAATTTTTCTGTTTCCTGGATGACCTTTCTTTTCCTGCTACGAGTCAGCGATTCTGATGAGGATTCACTCACTGAAATGCTTTCCGACGAAGAGTCTTCGCTTGTCGAGTCAAGTTCTCTTAAGATATCGCTTGTTGGGGTATCATTAGTTGTGTCCGTTGAAAATTCTTGTAGCAAGTATCTTTTCATTGCCTTTACATCGCCTTTATTTTGAAATTCTTGACCAATTTCGTTGGAAACTTCGATTATTCCTGAATAGGCATTAGGATTGCGGAGAAGAGAGCGTGCTACGACCTGATTTGCTGCTATGCAAAATATTGCATTTGCTGCTTGAAATAAATTATTAATTGTATGATCAAACTCCTCGTCATTGTCGATAATGCTTTTTAGCACGACTTTTGCGTTATCGGAAGTTGGCGATGAGTTGCTCTTTCGATTCAGGTTTCTCAGCTCGCTTGCCAACGGATTAAACTTGGCCTCTAGTTTTTTCACCACTTTTTTGCTAATCACTGTTTTCTTGAACACACTTAGTACAGCCATATTTGATGAAATTGCTTCCGAATATTCTGATAAAGCAATTTCTGGCCGGGACAACCATTCACAACTGAACGGCTTTAAATATCTGAGTACATCTGGAGCTCGTGGTGGCTGTTGCGATTGCTGGTAAGGCGTCACAAAGCTACGCACAAACTGTTTGAAAAACTGCACAGCCGTGCGTTTCTGACATATATCTGTTTCTCTCATTTTCAAATGCTATAAAATAAAAACAAATAGAGAGATTTAATTATTACTACCATACTTTGTAAATATCGCATTCTATCAGCCTTTCTATTCGAGCTTCATTGCTCGAACAATTCAGAAGAATTCCAGCATTTCACAGTTTAAAAAGGACAGTGACTTGTCATTATTTTTTGGATATAGGTCTTATTAAAATTTGAAGCAAAAACATCCGTTGGGTGAATAATTTGTATTCTATTGAGATTGCCAATTTGCCCTAAACATGTCACACCATCATAAATTTGTCAATAGTTTTTATTAGATGCGTATGATGTTACTCTGAGTGTATATCCACACCAGGCAAGCTTGAAAAATATGCCTGTCCACGGTGGGAATCGAACCTACGACATTTGGAATACTAGCCCAATGCTCTGCCAACCGAGCTACGCGGTCAGGTCGGTTCGAGTATGTGATATTTGGGAACAGAATCTAGTTCCTTCGATATCTATGTAATCTAGTAATCATGATTTTTTCTTTGTTGGTGTAATGTACTCAGGTGAATATGATGCTTGTGATGTAACTCTGAGTGTATATATCCATACCCCGCAAGCTTAAAAAATATGCCCTGTCCACGGTGGGAATCAAACCTACGACCTTTAATTGGAATACTAGCCCAATGCTCTGCCAACTGAGCTACGCGGTCAGGTCGGTTCGAGTATTCCAGTAGTATTCCAAAGGTCGTGGGTTCGATTCCCACCGTGGACAGGCATATTTTTCAAGATTGTCCGGTGTAGATATACACTCAGCGTGACATCACAAGCATCGTATTCACCTGAGTACATTACACCAACACAGAAAAAATCATGATTACTAGATTACATTGATATCGAAGGAACTAGATTTCGTTCCGAAATATCACATACTCGAACCGACCAGACCGCGTAGCTCAGTTGGCAGAGCATTGGGCTAGTATTCCAAATGTCGTAGGTTCGATTCCCACCGTGGACAGGCATATTTTTCAAGCTTGCCCGGTGTCACAGCGGATTTGGACTCCCCACGGATATGGACCTCCCGGTCCATATCAGCTAGCGGATTCGGACCCCTACGGTACATATCCGGTAGCTGATATGTACCCCCTTCCGCGGAATTGGACCCCCTAATATTCACAAAAAGAAGAAGTTTTGAAACGATTTGCATTTGAATGTGCATGGAAATTTAGGCGTCAGTTTAATTTAAATTATGGTAACTAATGGCCGCATGACTCAACTATCTTGGAATTTGCTTAATGACGAAAACAAGTATTGAGATGCTAATTTTATAAAAGTTTATGGTTGAATGGAATGCGTCATTTTGTTATGCGTATGATAAGGCCAAAATAATTTGAAATATATTTTCATTTTCCGTTTTTATTTGAGCAGTTAAGAGTCAGAGCAGATAGCAAATTCCGAGAATTAAATACTTGTGAAGGCTTCATGCACTTCTCAGTTCTCGCACATTCCAAGAAATAGAAATAAACTCATGTAGCAGAAAAATTATAAATCATAAACTTTGACGGAATTCTCTAATCTACAATCTAAGATTTGATGATCTAAAACTCTTCGTACGGTTTTTAAAATAAATAGATGAGATTTTGGACTCCCCTCGCGAATTTGGACCCCTCGCGTATTTTATCATTGCAACGTATTGTATTTTAAATATTGCACTGAAAGCGTTTTAAATCGTTATAAATCTCATCTGAATTATTTTAAAAACCGTACGAAGATTTTTAGATCATCAAATCTTAGATTTTTAGATTAGAGAATTCCGTCAAAGTTTATGATTTATAATTTTTCTCCTATACATGAGTTTATTTCTATGATCTTGGAATGTACGAGAACTGAGAAGCGCATGAAGCCTTCACAAGTACATTACTCCTTGGAATTGCTATCTGCTCTGACTCTTAACTGCTCAAATAAAAACGGAAAATGAAAATATATTTCAAATTGTTTTTGCCTTAATTAACATACCCATAACAAAATGACGCATTCCATTCAACCCTAAACTTTTATAAAATTAGCATCTCAATAACTTGTTTTCGCCATTAAGCAAATTCCAAGATAGTTGAGTCATGCCATTAGTTATCATAATTTAAATTAAACTGACGCCTAAATTTCCATGCACATTCAACTGCAAATCGTTTCAAAACTTTTTGTGAATTTTAGGGGGTCTAATTCCGCGGAAGGGGGTACATATCAGCTAGTGGATATGCCGTAAAGGTCCAAATCCGCTAGCTGATATGGACCGAGGGGTCCATATCCGCGGGGAGTCCAAATCCGCTGTGACACCGGTGTGGATATACACTCAGAGTAACATCACACGCATCATATTCACCTGAGTACATTACACCAACACAGAAAAAATCCGTTTTTATTAGGTTTCTGGAGATGGTATATGTGCACCGAAGTATCACATGTGGTATATGTGCACCGAAAATGCTCCATCCGAATATGCTCCATCCCCGTTCACGGCCGCTTGCGTTCCCCAAAGCCGCATAGAGATTATGAAACGATAAGAGTGGGCATTGTAGGAAAATGTCAGGCAAACGCAAGGGACAAAATGAAGCTTGCTAATGGAGGGACATTTGAGTTATTCCCAGATGTAAAACCAAGAAATCCTATTTTTTCACCTTTTCGGTACAATTCAGGTATTCAATCCTTATTTTATCAACTTTACATTTATTTGTGGCGAAAAATTGAGGAATTTCCGTTTTATATATCGTGGGAAAAGATAACAATTTGGACGTATCGCGAAATCACGAAGAAAACACCGCTCTTCAACATCGAAAAAAAGCACTTTAAAACATTTCTATACCGTTCCAAAACTTGTTTTGTATTAAAGTCCTGATATCCTGTCGATTTTGAGCTTTTAGTTCTTACTTGAACTATGCTATAAACTGGACGAAATCGATGTTTCAATGTTGTATTATTTCCGTAATTTCCGGCACCTCATCGCGGCTTGGCATCCGGGAAGGAGAATTTACATTTTGGCAGCTAGTCTAGGACCCGTATATGAGTTTGTATGCGTTTAATTTAGGACAGGTAATCTCAACTGTTTTAGGGTAAAATGACCATGGCGGTCAACATGGCGTATGTGCCAAAACCTGAATCCGGGACGAAAGTCCTGAAAATGACCCCGCCCTGAAACGGCAGTGTCGACATAGCTCTAACTTCCGAAAAGGAGAAGCAATAGCCTTTCTGAAGTGTTTAGAATGGTTGCTTTTAGGGGTGGTCATTAGAAGGAAAAATTTGTCTAATATAATATATTACAAGAAAATGACCATGCACCACCCCAGGTAAATTGCTAATTATGCATAAAATAACTAATATGCCAGGCAGAAATTAAATTTTCTTATTTCTTAAAAAAAATTATCATGGGGTGAAAAACTATGCTCAATTTAATATAATTATTGTGGATTGTCTTTATTTTCATTAAATATAATACATTTTATTTCGCTTATACTTACCCCGCACGATTTCAGCCATATTTTGCCGTCTTGTTTGCTTTTTATCCGAATCTGGCAAATATCATCCAGTTGTTGTACTTTTACATAATCATAAATGGCTGGAAAAGATTGCAAAGTTTTCATCAAGTTTTGAAACAGTGCAGTGTATTTTATCTTCGATATTATGTCCTTCGATATTTCGTGAAATATGGCGCTATTGCAATGGCTCGCCCCTTCTCTGCCCGATAAATGCCACTTCTTCGTCTTCCTATGTATTTAGATTACAGTATCCAGGAGTAATTCATTGTAGAATAGTCCCAATCGAAAAATTGAAAACATTAGTTGCACTTGGAAGGAAAAACCCTCCCGTAAACCATTTAGGTTCAAAATAAAAAAAAAACAAATCATTTGAGACTCACGCGCAATCTTCGCGAAAACTTATCGTGGACACATGACATGGGGGGGGGGGGAGTAAATATTTTCACGAAACGTTTGTTCGCCACCACAGCAACCTAACTAAACACACTATGTTTATTGTATTTTTATGATTGATGATAAAAGCAATAAATATTTGCGTATTTTTATCATGAACCATAAACATTCAATAAATATAGTGTATTTAGTTAGGTTGCTGTGGTGGCCAACAAACGTTTCGTGAAAATATTCACCACCCCCCTGTCATGTGTCCACGAGAAGTTTTCGCGAGCCATTGAAATGGCGCCATATTTCACGAAATATCGAAGCCACAATATCGAAGATAAACTGACACTGCACTGTTTCAAAACTTGATGAAACCTTCTTTGAAATCTTCTTCAGCCATTTACCACTATGTAAAAGTACAACAACTGGATGATATTTGCGAGACTCGGCGATAAAAAGCAAACAAGACAGCAAAATATGGATGAAATCGTGTTTTCGTGGGGGCTAAGTGAAATAAAATGTATTATATTTAATGAAAATAATGACAATCCTTATAAAATCCACAATAATTATATTAAATTGAGCATAGTTTTTCACCCCATAATTTTTTTTAGGAAATAAGAAAATCTCATTTCTGCCAGGCATATTAGTTATTTTATGCACAATTAGCAATTTACCTGGGGTGGTGCATGGTCATTTTCTTGTAAAATATTATACAAATTTTCCCTTCTATATAATGACCACCCCTAAAAGCAACCCTTCTAAACACTACAAGCACTTCAGAAAGGCTATTGCTTTTTCTTTTCCTTTTCGGAAGTTAGAGCTATGTCGACACTGCCGTTTCTGGGCGCATATGCCATGTTAACCGCCATGGTCATTTTACCCTAAAACAGTTGAGATTACCTGTCCTAAATGAAACGCATACAAACTCACATACAGGTCCTAGACTAAGCGAGATTTTAGCCAAACAGAGAGCGCCCCCATCAGGAAGCTTCAATTTGTTCCTCGATTATTCCTGCAATATCCATGCGCTCTATTATTTTATAATCTCTCTGGAGGCCCTTGGGAAAACCAAACCCGAAGTTGTAGTTTGCTGCAAGTAAAAGTTACTCTGCGGCCAATAAAAATGGGAACTCGGCTTATTTTTTTTGCAAGGAGTGGGAGGCTTGTATCCCTGCAATTGTGGGTAACAAGAACAACAAAAATGAAATTGCATCAATGCGAATAAATCCAGTTAAGAAATGAAAAGAACATCTTATATTATACTAGAGCACGACAAAGAAATACAAATACAGCGATTGGAACAGGAAGAATTGTTTGAAATACACCCCCGCGCTTAAGAGTGACCTAGATTTTAAGAACCTGTTCGGCTAAAATTGCATACTTAGACCCCCTTTATACAAGAATCTGTTTAGGCTAAAATTTCAAACAGGTTCTTATTTTATTTTGTCATTCTAAGAGTTGAAACTATAAATTTATAAATCAAAGAAAAGAAAATCTTCACAAAGTAATAAAAACGACCCATAAATAAATAAGCACCATTTAGATAAGAACCTGTTTATAGGCTAACTTGAAAAATTTAGGTTCTTTTACACGGGGTCTTACGTGTATAAACATAATTAGCCTACTTTTGACATGTTGTGTAGTACGTGGCCGTCTGAAGTTCAGGCATGCTATTTAATGCGTTGTGTAAAATAAAACTAAATGATAAAGTTAAACAAGTGAAATGGTTGGAAGATTTGTATAATATATACCCTGCATGGATTCGTTGAGGCTCGAGTGCGGGAATTTTTTTGCATATAATTTTTACTATGAACTGGCCATGATGGAAATCTTTAGAACAATTCAACTTAAAGGTTGTTAATTTCTGATCAACTTTTCCAGTAGCTACTTAGGGATAAACGTCAATGAAAGTAATTTCATGCAAACGTCCATGAAAGTAATTTCAAACTACTTTTCAAAAAACTTTTCTACATAATTAGTTATTGAAATGCTTATATATAGCTAACAAAATAACAAACCAATTTAACTGCCAGTGGTGATATCATTGTAATCCACCCGACACCAGTTGAAGACTGCAGACTGGCAGTCGAAAGCTCGTAATAATAAATATTTAAAAACCAGACTTATTAAACCAAACTTATTATGCTATTTATACGGTTTTACTATAAAATTTATTTGAAAATTTTTATTATTCACCCATAATAAGCTAAGCCAGTAACCTAGATTACTTATTTAAAAGTTCATGTGTGGTGATTGATAGTTATACATAATTTATAGAATAAATTACAATGTGCGGGGAAAATAGAACACATGTAATTAGGGCGCGAAGGAGGCGCGAAACGTTGAGTTTGCATTTAGAAAATAAAGGAAAATATATAACTATAAAGATTGTTTGATTACTACATCATGGTTTCTGTTTGGGTAACAGCCAACTGTGAAATCGTGATATTACAGACCGAATTATCATACACGCACAATATATCTATTACTGATCGAGACTGAGCCTCGACCCACAATGGCATTCTAATGATAAATGCCGTGAATTCGACGCATAATGACGGACTAACGATAAATGCCGTGTCTTAAATAATAAATTTTTAACCAAGCTAGTTGGGAAGTTCGCTTTGAGTTTTAGGTTAACCTCATTGTTAACCTTTAGGTTAACCTTATTGTTAACCTAGGGTTAAGTTTACAAGCTAAACAGCTTTCGAACAACCAGTCCCTGATCTAGACACGCGTGTTTGGGGATCAAGCCCCACGTGTTTATGCCTCGCGATAGTCTCGTGTAAATAATTACAGTATTAATAATTACCAAAGTAAAACATTTTGTTCATATCACGTGACCAAATTGTTCGATCACTTTGATCACATGACTTGATGTTGTTCACTGTTTTGATTTGAATCCATCTACTAGCTTCCATATAGTAACTATATTGTTGTCTGGGAAGTTCAATCTAAGATGTCTTGAATCCAAATTAAAGTAATTTACAATCATTGTACCCACAATAGGACAACTGATTTCTTTATTTCGGATGAAGAACTCCTTACCGAAGATTTTGGAACCTTCAAGGAAAGTCTTTCCTTGAAGGCTCGATTCGAAGATCTTCGGCAACTCAAAAGATAGTAACAGAAGTGCCGCACCTCGCCAAAGCAAGTGCGTCTTTGCAACTGACGCTTATCGAACACAGATACCTACACACATTGACCTGCCTCCGGTTTATTTTGGTTTTCAAATGAAGGAGTTACTTGAAAAACAAAAGGAACATTGCAAGCATTCGCATTAGAGTACCCGGGGGCGGATTTAAACCGAAAAAATTCAAAAAAAGTAGGTAATGTACAACATGGCGGCTGGTTTCGTACTAAGATAAGAAACACTTTGAACTGGCTTCAAAATGCGTTTGCTATTCATGAACATTATTGGCTCATACAAGATGAGAACTCCAAGGCTCAAGAACATTGTTTCAGATTGAAGATCCCACTCACGAAATTCCTGAGGACATTGCCCCACCTACAGAAGTCAACTTATATAACTCTTGTGGATAAACTGTAGTTATGTAAGTATATAGATCAGTGGTGTTACAAACAGGATGTGACGTCATCATACGACACAGTTCATGGGGGGCAACTCTGGGAAGGCGTCGCCATTTTATTATTGTGAATTGTGAGCGGAAAAGAAAACAAACCAATTTGTATTTTCCAATTTATTCTTTTTACATTACTATAGCAGTGAAATGTCGTAGTGAATTCAAAGGGAGGCTTTTTAAGACAAAACTTGTTCAAACAAAACAAAAAGAGATAGAAACCCAGGAATTCAAAATTGCTGGAAAAACTGCTGACTTTGGAGCTCCTAACTTGAGGAATCATTTTCAATAAAGCCGTTTGACATGACACGTCCTGCTTGTTCAAAATAGGTTTGAAATGCATTCAAATAAAAAAGACCATCAAGTCATGTGATCAAAATGATCGAACAATTTGGTCACGTGTTATTTCTTTCCGAATAATCAAACGGCTCTGAGCATTTTGATTTTGTTTGCTGCAGACGCCAACTTTGGTAATTTTATTACTAACATTAGAAAACAAATAAGAAAAAGCTAAAAGTAAAGTCTACTATGTAGGAAGTTTTGCCTGAATATATGCATTCATAGAAAGCTTGAGCTTTTTTGTAAATTTTAAGCCGGTTTTCAAGAATATATACTGTATTCATGATTGACCGTGCTGTTCGCATGCGTGAAAAGACTGGGACTGGCCAGCCTTCTATCAAAGATGACCCACCAAAATATGTAAAACATGAGTCATGCTTTTTAGGATCCGGGGGGCACCTGGCAAAATAATGGGGTGCAAGCATGTGCATTTAGTTATTTTCATTTCTTGTAATGGAAATTTTGTATCTTCGTGTGTTTTAAATGTGCTTGATTCGTTTGTGATTGTAAGTAGAGTTCTTACGTATTAAATGATTAATTAAAATCACTACAATAGCCCCAAAATTATGAAAACGGCACTTTAGAACAAATTCATTGTTCTATACTATTATGCATGTATATTTCAGAGTCCAAATACATTTTCACATAATAAACAAACTTTATTCAAACTAGTGCAGAATAAAGTTGCTTGTACCCCTTCCTGGGATTATTTCAGCCCCCTTGACTATAAATCCTGGCTACGTCCCTGTTCACATATACTATATAAAATAAACCCCTGAAACAAGTAACAACCATATAAT
Organism: Paramuricea clavata; assembly: GCA_902702795.2. Classification (NCBI taxonomy): domain Eukaryota; kingdom Metazoa; phylum Cnidaria; class Anthozoa; order Malacalcyonacea; family Plexauridae; genus Paramuricea; species Paramuricea clavata. The sequence goes on from CACRXK020000076.1 coordinate 114,529, forward strand.
AGAGACAATTGAATGAATATTTGATGGTATTGTACGGTAGATGGAAATGTGCGTTAGAGCTTGACAACTGGCCTATGTAGCTCACAGGCGGCCCAATTGTGCCAGATTACGCAACATTACTTTAAATTTATTTTTTATCGTAATACTTCATGTAATAATATTAGAAATATATCAATATATAATTTATCGAAAAAGTTTTGTTTTAGCGCTATGACCGATCAATTAGAAAGGAAAAAGGCTACACGTCGTGGGAACAGAGCAGTTATAACGAAATACAGTAACGAAGCGAAGGAATTATTGGCAAATGGGGAAAATATCGACGAAAATATGAAGGATCGTTTAAACACGTTGCACGATTTTCTTGAAGAAAAATTACAAGTGGTAAAGAAATTCGACGAAGAAATCTTACAGTTATGCGAAGTTAAAGAAATAGAAAACGAGATTGAAATATCCGAGGAATTAAATTCACGAGTTCTTGATGTTAAAAAAACAAATATCCAAGTTTTTTGCGAAGAAAATCGACGATACGGGAAAAGTACCTATTCACGATATATCTATACCTGGTCAAAATACCCCGCAAGTAGAAATAACAGAGGTAGGTGAAATTTCCTCTAAAGTTAATGTCAATAATGAAACAATAAACGAACAGGACAATGTTAATTCAACCCAAGATCCTACACCAAGTAACCCAACCTTAATTCACCCAGACCCTAGTAGTCCAGTAACCAGTCAATCAAGTGGAAATTACGTCATAGGTTATGGTGGAAAAACGAAGCTTCGAAAGTTAACTTTACCCCGGTTCAGAGGAGATATTACTAAATTTCAACCATTTTGGGATAGTTTTGAAAATGCTGTCCACAAGAATACAAGTTTGTCAAGCATTGACAAATTTAATTACTTATATTCCTTGTTGGAGGGTTCAGCATTACTGGTTATTAAGGGATTGGCTTTGACGGAAGAAAACTACAAGGTTGCAATTGACATTCTTAAACAACGTTATGGCAATACTCAAGTTATCATATCCGCCCATATGGATGAGATGTTAAAACTTCCCGACTGTTCGACTGGAAAGGTACGCGATCTTCGAAGAGTGTATGATAAAATTAATGTTAACGTAAGAGGGCTTGAGGCACTTGGAGTAAAATCGAGTAAAACAATATGGTAGTCTACTCATTCCAGTAATCATGGCAAAACTACCACCCGAGTTACGAATCCATATTGCAAGAAAGACTGCCAGTGAACTTTGGAAAATTGACGATATTCTGGAAATTATTCGAAAGGAAGTGGAAGCACGGGAGATCAGTGAGAGTGTTCGTACAAACAATTCTAGTTTTAATGACATTCGCAAGCAAAACGAAGTATGGAAACCAAATCGACAGCGGAATTACAGTTCATCTGCGGCAAGTCTATTCGTTAAAGATGGGAAAAATGAGCGAAAGATAAAATGTGTCTATTGTGGACAATATCATTACTCAGCATCGTGCGAACATGTGAAAGATGTGGATGATCGAAAGGGCATTTTAAGAGATCAGAAACGTTGTTATTTATGTTTGGAAGGTGGTCATTGTGCACATGAATGTGAAAATGGCAGGCTCTGTCGTTGGTGCAATGGCAAACACCATCAATCTATTTGTACTAAAGCTACCAAAACATTTCGAAAGATCAATCCTAAAGAAACAACAAAACCAGAAGCGAAAGAGGAAAAAAAGGAAACGCAGAACCTCACAACAACTACAACGTCCAACGGCTCATCAAAGGTGCTTTTGCAAACTGCCACGACATATGCTTATTCTCAACATAGCAACAGAGCTATTCCTGTTCGAGTGCTTTTAGACAGTGGTAGTCAAAGATCATACGCAACCAATCATCTGAAGAAACGACTTGGCCTTCAACCAGTAAAGAAAGAAACGCTTAACTTGAACACATTTGAGCAGGATAAGTTCACAAAACAGAAATGTGATGTTGTTAGTTTAAACCTGAAAGGCAAAGAAGGCAAAGATATCGAAATTTCAGCTCTTTGTTTTGAGAAAATCTGTTCACCTCTTCCTACCAAGATTGAGCTCGATAAGTATCCGCATTTGATGGGATTGGATCTTGCTGATTCCTCTCTCGCCGAGAACAGTCATGATGAAATCGACATCTTGATAGGATCTGATTATTATTACGACATTGTAATTGGAGAAATTGTAAGAGGAGAAGGTGGTCCAGTGGCGGTCAACAGCAAATTTGGATGGGTTCTCTCTGGGCCATCGAGAGACATTGGAAAAAATAACAATGCAACATTATCGCACTTAGTAATCGAACGAGAAGAACCTGCAACATATCTATTGCCCGGCAGCATCAAACGAGATGATAACCTGACAGATAGTCTTCAAAGATTCTGGGAGACCGAATCGATTGGTATCAAGAATGATACGTTTAGTGAAACCCAGACAACGGAATTTCTACCCGAGATACATTTTGATAAAGGCGAAGGAAAATATGAAGTTAATCTGCCTTGGAAACAGGACTGTTTTCCAAAGTCAACAGGATATGGTATGTGTGTCAACAGATTGCGACAACTGCATTCACGTCTGAAGAAAGACAATACTCTTCTTGAAGAATATAATCAAGTCATTCAGCAGCAAATAAATAGTGGTATCATTGAATCAGTACCAGAAGAAGACGACAACGAGGGTTACTACTTACCACATCATGGAGTGTTGAAGTCCGAGAGAGAGACTACAAAACTACGAGTGGTTTTCGATGGATCAGCAAGACCGGATATAGACAGTCCATCCATAAATGAATGCTTACAAAAGGGTCCCAACCTTATACCGCCTTTATTTGATACAATAATATAATTCAGAAGTTATCCAGTGGGGATTGTTTCTGATATTGAAAAGGCCTTTCATCAGGTGCAGATTAGTCCATCCGATCGTCGTATGCTTAGGTTCCTTTGGTTCGATGACATTCGAAAGGACAATCCCACTATTAAAATATTCCAATTCCGACGCCTTGTATTTGGCTTAACACCGAGTCCAGCAATTTTGTCCACCGTGATACAAAATCATTTATCACAACATGACGAAAAAGGTTCTGTTGTACCCCAACTGTTAAAAGAATCGCTCTACGTTGACGACTTCGCAGGAGGAGCTGATAATGATCAAGAAGCATTGGACATTTACGATAAATCTCAAGATGTAATGAAGAAGGGTGGATTTGTTTTGCGTAAATGGAATTCGAATTCCAAGGTTTTACAAGATCGAATTGAGAAAGATACATTGTCAAACGGAACACAAACGACATCAAGTTCAGTTTTCGAAAGTGAAAAAGAGATTGATTCAAAACAACATAGCAAGGAAATTACGCCTGTCGATATATTAGGATCTAACTGGAACGTTAAAACTGACAAATTCCAATTCGGTGTAAAGGAACTTGTTGAATATACCAAAACACTACCCGCTACAAAGAGATCTGTACTAAAGGCTTCAGCAAAGATTTTTGACCCAATTGGAATACTTAGTCCATTTACAGTCAATCTTAAGATCTTGTTCCAGTTGCTTTGCTGTGATCGCGTAGATTGGGATGAGAAACTCGATGAAAATTTATTAGCCTGTTGGAACTCGCTGTTACAAGGATTAGAGTCAATCAATTCAATTGAAGTACCAAGATGCTACTTCAGTCGTTTCAATGTACCAATAACGAGCCAGCAAATCCATGGGTTTGGTGATGCCTCCGGAAAAGCATGGTTGGAACTTCTAGGAGCTACTATCCTTGCTCGATTGGTTAGCTCGATTAGCAAGATACTTTGGTCTCGATTAGTAAATCCGAAGATATTCATGTGGACTGATTCGTTTACCGTACTTTGTTGGATACAAAATGATAAACCGTGGGAGCAATACATACAGAGAAGAGTCGACGAAATTCGAAAACTCGTTGGAGAGGATAAATGGATGTTCTGCCCAGGAGAATTTAACATTGCAGACTTACCTTCGCGAGGTTGTAGTGGAGCAGCACTGGTTAAAAACGACGAATGGTTCCATGGTCCTAATTTCCTGAAGTTATCAGAAGAAAACTGGCCGAAACCTCCTCGATGTAATGGAGCAGAAAGTGAAATCGCATTATCGGAAACGGTGAAATCAGTCAACAAGTCAACAACTCATTCCCTTACAGTCTTAGAGAAGAAACATAACACAGTTAGTGTCGGAAAGGTGGTGGATTGTCATCGATATAGTTCGAGAATACGATTATTACGAGTGACGGCTTACGTATTTAGGTTCGTAAGGAGGATTAAAGGACAAACCGTAGATAAAACGTTAGAACTATCAGCAGACGAACTGATCGAAGCCGAACAGGTATGGATAAAGGATATTCAGAACAATATGTTTCCCGAAGAAGTTAAACAATTAATTAATCGTACGAAAACTTCCAGCTCAAGGCTTGATCAACTACGCTTATTTCTGGACGAAAAAGGAATTAAAGGAACACTGAACCGTATTCGAGAAAGATATTGGATCCTACATGGAAGGCAAGCAGTCAAGCGGGTTCTACGTAAATGTGTGACATGTAAACGATTAGAAGGGAAGCCGTACCCTACGCCCAAGACTCCGCACCTACCATCTTGGCGAACAAGTGATGACCCTCCCTTTAGTTACACGGGAGTGGATTTCGCTGGACCCCTCAACGTCAAAGAGAACTCAAAATGTGGTCAACAATCAACAAAAAAGTCATACATCGCTCTATTTACTTGTGCGTCAACACGGGGAATTCATGTAGAACTGCTTCCGAGTTTATCAGGTGAAGGATTCTTACAAGCATTTCGTAGATTTTCAGGTCGCAGAGGACTTCCAAGAATGATAATTTCAGATAACGCGAAGACATTTAAATCCGCTAGCAAGGAACTGTCAAAAATTAAGCGTTCTCCCGAAGTGCAACAACATCTCGCAAAAAATGGCGTTTCTTGGAAATTCATTATCGAAAAGGCCCCATGGCACGGGGTTTTTTGGGAACGTTTGATAAAGAGTGTTAAAAGATGCCTGAAAAAGTCCATTGGTCGAGCTACGTTATCGTTTGAAGAGTTACGCACGATCTTGATCGAGATTGAGTCAACGTTAAATAATCGTCCAATTACGTACATATATGATGATGAAGAAGGGATATCCTACCCCCTTACGCCATCTTGTCTACTTTATGGACGGAGAACGACGACTACGCCAAACGACAGCCAGTTCGAGATAGTGAGCACAAACGAGTCTTTGACAAGACGAGCTCGACATCACAAAACTCTACTAAAGGAATTCACTAAACAATGGAGACGAGAATATTTGCTAAGCATTCGCGAAGCAGCGAGATCGAGTAACAACGGTACAAGGGACGTAATTGTCGAAGGAGACATTGTAATTTTGAAGAACGAGAGCACGAAACGGTTATTTTGGAAAATAGCGATGGTCGAAGAGCTTATTCGAAGTATTGACGGTGTTGTAAGATCAGCGAAGATCCGAGTGTTGAACAGTGAGACTCGAAAGCCTATCATCATACGGAGACCTATACAACATTTAATCCCATTGGAAATTCGCTCGAAATTCGGTAACGAGCATGAAGAAGACCTAGTTGATGTGAATGAAGAATCATCCGGAACACAAGATCTCAGTACAGAACCATTATAGACAGTGATGTTAAGAAAGGCAGCTGTTCAAGGAGAACTTGTACGAAAACTGTCAAAACAAACGTAAAAACATTAGGAAAATGTTCATCAGTTCATATTTAGTTTAAGTTAGTCATTTGATCATGTTTAATGATCAACCCAGGGACTGTGACAGATTACGCAACATTACTTTAAATTTATTTGTTATCGTAATACTTCATGTAATAATATTAGAAATATATCAAGTTTCAAACACCAATCTTACCCTGTGTTATTAATTTATTACGTTATATCTTTATATAATAGTATATTGAAAATCATTAGAAAATCCTGTGTTATTAATTTATTACGTTATATCTTTATTTCAAACACTCATTAATAATTCATAAGCTTATTGACAAATCATGTCAACTATAATATGTCACGTGCAGTGGCTTTAAACCTGATAAAACACTCCTAATTAGTATTCTTTACATAAAGAATACTAATAAGGCAGTATCTATTGTTGTCGTGTCCTCATTAGTATTTTTTATATAAAGAATACTAATAAGGCGGTATATCTATTGAATTTGTTAATAAAACACTCCTGCTCGTTTATTAAACAGTACATAATAGTATATTGAAAATCACTTACATGTGTTTCCTGAAAGATCTTAACGAGAACCGGCCAAGATTGGGGATTTGAGTCATGTCAACCCCAACTATGGCCGTTAACCTCTTGTCAACGCCAATCTTGGCCGGTTCTCGTTAAGATCTTTCAGGAAACACATGTAAGTGATTTTCAATATACTATTATATAAAGATATAACGTAATAAATTAATAACACAGGGTAAGATTGACTGAGCCGCCTGTGTGTAGCTCAGTTGGTTAAAGCACTGCACCGGAATCACAGGGCCGCAGGTTCAACTCCTGCCAGGGATCTAAATTTTCACTTTTCGCTTCTGTTCCTGGTTCGGTCTAATTATGTATAAATTTCCACTCAACAATTTCCTTCCACAAAACACATCAAATATAATATATATTCATGAAGTTATATTATCTGGTGTGTATGATTTAATTGCGATGATGGTGCAAGCCTGAACTGATACTATGACTTTGGACATATATTCTATAAGAATTGGAATCAAATTATGGTTTTGTGGCCCAATGTTGCATTGCTTTAAGGAGCTTAGTTATAGAGAAAATAGAGACAGAAACGTCACTTTATGTCAGATGGAGTAAAAATCGCTTTGGACAAGCCTAAAAACCAATACCTTCCATGTACAGTATAAACCACTGTGTGCTCACAGAACCAACACGTTGAGAGCAGAGCCTGATTTCCCCTCGCGTAGAAAGTTTAGTTTTGTTTGGTATGTTTTGTTTGTCCAAAATTCTAGTTACAACCGGTTTTAAACGCGTGCGCCTTCGTTTTGCATGCAACCGATGACTACAATTTGAGCCCACTATATATATACAAAATTTAAAACTTTATACTTTACAACCAAAATTTGGCTGACAATAACTTAAATATACGTACCGTACTGAAAAGTAACGTAGGATAAAATAAACTAACAAATTAGGCAGGGCATTTTTTAAGAAATTACAACTACTGGAGCTTAGTTTCAATGAGGGCCTTTTCCCTACATAGCTTATATGGGTATATAAAATCACTCTGTGCTCAGCCTCAGGGACAGCACTAGTGCTATTTAAATAGGGGGTTGGGTGGGGTGGGGTGGGTTGGTTTGGGGTGGTGTGGTATGGGGTTGGGTCGGGTTGGGTCGGGTGGGGTCGGGTGGGGTCGGGTGGGGCGGGGGCGGGTGGGGTGGGTGTAAGTGAAATATTGCCTACTAACTTCAAACGCTAATTAGTATTTCTTTTCACCAACTGGTATTAGATAATTTTCCAACTACCTGACAATTGGGGGTGTTCCACACCCACAACCTACTTTTGACACTTTTAGCACCACTCCTACATGTGCCGGCTTTTATAAGGGCTAAGGAATTAATGTCGAGAATGTGAGAGGATATGAAAAAGCAGGCAGACACAGCATTTTCAACAAGGTTAACCATTTACTAATTAATGATCAAAAGGGCCCAGTTCATCTGAAAATCATACTTCAGTACTGGGGCAAGCAAAGGGCCTACTGGGCCCCAGTAGTTATAATAATTACTTACTTAGAAAATGCCCTGAAGTTAGCAATTGTAAAAATATAGTAATAGTTTGATTTCACAACCGACAAGTGACAAAGCTATCGATTTGGAAATACTTTTGTATTGTTTATACGGCATGTGCAGTTGCACACGCCCAGCATGTGGCGATAACTGCATGCGATTGGTTCTCTAAATTAAGCAGTCATTTTAAAAATACAAGACAGTGATCTTTGACATATGTTTTGACATATATTGGAAACAGCTACTGAGCATGACACAAAAACGGCAGAGCCCTATTTTCTATGCAAGGGGAAATCAGGCTCTGCTCTCAATTAGGTAATATTTCCCTAATTAATTCGTTGTGAGTAGCAATTTCAAGGGCAGTGAATGACAACTCAAATTCAGTCACAAATATATTGTTGCAGGTCAATTGGACATCTCTTAGTCAGGCCACTAATAATAATCTGACTCTTTAAAAAAGGCATTTTTTATACGAGACACAAATCATGTTGTTTTGTCTATTTTGCACACATTTTTTGCCTGTTATACCAAAAAGTGCATGTTCCAGAATTGCTTGGCCTCCTGCTATTAAACAACGTGTCGTGTGATAGATCATCACAGTCGGACTTGAGTAAACAAGCTTTCACTTCTTAATAATCTTTTAGACACAACGTTTACCTGGTACTAAAGGAAATGGCCATTATTTATGGGGAGGGGGGGGTGGTAAATGGGGAAAATAAGGATTGAAAACTATTTTGACCACCCCTTCAGACTGAAAGCAAACTTTTTGTCCCCCTCATAAAAGTAGAAACTTTTCTGAACCCCCCCCCCCAGTGTGGATTGAAAAACTAACAGCAATGAAACAAGTGTGCGTTAGATATTAGGGCAATCTGTTTAATCTAGCAAATGTGAGCATTTTCCGAAACAGATTTTTGGATATACAGCGTTACATTGTGCTTTGATAGACCAAATCTGATCAGTTATTAAGTACTTCTTGCATGGTATGTTTATGTAAATACAACAATTGGGTCACTCAGGGGGTAGGAAGCTTGTTAAACTTAGTGTGCCCGACTCCCAGAAGGCGCTAGCATGGTTGGCACCGAGCAGGGGCATTTTGAGTCTCTAGATCATTGGAAATGGCATTTTCAGAGTCTTCTTTACCTCTTCGGCATTATGATTTACGAGTCTATGCTGCTCGGTGATAATATAGAAATCAGAACTCCAGACATGGTATTTAAGTTCAAAAACTTTTTTGACCCCCCCCCCCTTTCTCTAGGTTAAAATTGTTTTGGCACCCCCCCCTATTTATAAGGGTAAAACTTCGTCCCCCCCCCCTCCTTTCTATTTACCACCCCCCCCTCCCCATAAATAATGACCACTCCCTAAAGGCTGTAGAGTATGCTAAAATTTGTCCACTTTTTTGTCCCCACCCGTTATACAACATATAGAAATATAGATACGTTCGCTGCACGCGCTACGAGTCCGATACATATTATCTCCAAAAATATACGAGTCTGTTTATAACTGTATATGAGTAAAATAGCTAGAGCAGCACAAACCTTGAATGAGGATTTAACGTTCTAAACACTTGTTTCAGCACTGGCGTCTGTTACTTGAATGATGTATTTCTTTTAATAACTGGAAATAGTTTAACGTGGAAGTATGAATTATTCAACGATATTGTTTGATACATTCTGTGAACCATTGACTTCCATTGGGCTATTCCATTTAATATCCGTACACCCCCTGTCGAGGATACATGTTTTTTATGGTTATACCCCTGAAGAATTCCAAGCTCAAAACCTTTTACCCCTGAAGAATTCCAAAATTCCAAGCTCAAAACCCTTTACCCCTGAAGAATTCCAAGCTCAAAACCTTTTACCTCTGAAGAATTCCAAAATTCCAAGCTCAAAACCCTTTACCCCTGAAGAATTCCAAGCTCAAAACCTTTTACCCCTGAAGAATTCCAAGCTGAAAACCCTTTACCCCTGAAGAATTCCAAGCTCTGAAAAATTTCCAATCAAACCTCCTTACCCCTGAAGAATTCCAAGCTCAAAACCCTTTACCCCTGAAGAATTCCAAGCTCAAAACCCTTTACCCCTGAAGAATTCCAAGCTCAAAACACTTTACCCCTGAAGAATTCCAAGCTCAAGACACTTTACCCCTGAAGAATTCCAAGCTCAAAACCCTGTACCCCTGAAGAATTCCAGGGATCCTCGACAGGGGGGGTACGGATATTAAATGGAATAGCCCATTGCTAGGCTGGCAAGCAGTAAATCCACAGGTGGCCCAGGCTCTGTGTGGGTATTTATTTCAGTTTTTTATTTAAAAATTTATAAAGTAAAATTTTACTTAATTTTATGCACTAGTTAAAACATGAGCATCCGATCTTTATCTGATATAGAAACTCGGACCGAAGGCCGAGAGTTCATTGGCGAAGTAATTTTTAATTTAAAAATAAACATTGTCTGAGCCGAGAAAATCAGAGCTGAAGTTTATGTAAATCAGGACAAATCTTTTATCCGATTTACAAACATTGATTAATTATTAAACATTCATTTCCTTTGAATTTTCGTCATGAATTGTTAATGAGTATTTTAAGTATTCTATGTGATTTGGGGGTGGTTTTAGTTTGATATAATCACATAAGAACAATACTAGGACAATACTCTAACGAATCCAATTTGGCCTTAAATGGGAAGAAAACAAAGTGGTTACTGTTATCAACCAGGGGCCGGTTGTATAAAAAAGTGATTAAAGTTAACTATGATTAAGTGCAAACGTCATGCAATAAGAAGCGCCTATTTGAGAGTTAATCACTATTTAACTACGAAATAGTGATTAAAAAAGTGATTAAGAGTTTTATACAACCAGCCCCAGGCAAATGTCAAGACTTCATGGATTACAAGATGCTGCTGTTCAACTGACATGTAACGGAGAAACCATGGAATGGCTGCAAAGCATCAAACTTCTTGGGGTTACTATGGACGAACATTTCTCTTGGGTCGAACATGTTAAGGCACTCCTCTCTTCACGTTATGGAGTTTTGTCTGTGCAGAGGAAGTTACACAACTTAGCGCCATTCCACGTGCGGAAACAGCTAGGAGAAAGCCTGGTCTTATCGAAATTGGACTATTCGTGTGTTGTGTTTCACCCACTATAACTATACCAACAGAAGCAACTACAGAAAGTCCAAAACGTATGCGCAAGTTTCGTATTAGGACGTTACGCAAGAAAGTACGTTACGTCAAGTGCTTCTATCTGAATTTAAAGTTTTGTACTTTAATAATTGGCCTGAATATATTAAGGTAGATCAGTATGTACCAGGACGAACTCTACGATCATCATCAATCATCATCACAAATCCAACTTGGAGTGCCCGCCAAAAGCACACAATTTCTTAAACACACACAGTCCGCCAGCCCGGCCGCCAATCTACTGCATTTTAATTTTTTAACGCCAAAAACTCCTTCGTACCACGCCAAGTGGCTATACTTTCCGCCAAAGATCTTGAGCTGATGGGTATCGGAATCCAATCAGGGGAGTGCCAACCGAAAGCGGAACATTTCAGGACAGTGCTGCAGCTGCATTTAACTCTCTGCCAGATAGTTTGCGAAATTGCAATGATTTCAACATTTTTAGAACAAAAAATGTAAATAAAAATAATTTATAACTTTATAAAGTTAATTTGTATTAGTGTACCTCATATATCTTGAACGGAGTTGAACCTGACATTATCTGACACTATTCTCCTTTGTTATATTAGTTTGTTTTTTAAATTTTTTAGGGTGGACTACTAGAATTATCCCATACCTGTGTTAAAAGCGGCTTTCTGATTGGTTTAGAGCAGGTGAGCTTGTCGTCGAGCTCACCTGCTTTTTGCCGAGCTCACCTGCTTTTCGCCCGAACTCACCCGCTAAACTGCTTACGTTGCAATAACAATAACAAATATGGCGGACAAGATTTAGCCGATAAACCTGAACTTTAAAGAACTTTTTTCGGTGACTAACATACTGAGACTGAAGAAAAACCAAAGAAAAAATGCAGTAAAGGTAATGTAGACGTAGATAAAGAAGTATTTTCTTGCCCAGTGATTTTTTTGGCCGGGAAAATGTTCACAAAACATCGACGAGACGACGAATATATCGCGAAGAGCTACAAATGTGTGTATGGCTCGGTGTATGGGATAAAAAACAAACGTACTTGCAGGTTCGGTGAGTCCGGGATTGGACGCACCTCGGGTGGCTGGAAGTTTCCCGAACTCACCTCGCTTCGCTCGGTAAGTTCGGGAAACTTCCAGCCACCCTCGGTGCTTCCAATCCCGGACTCACCTCCCTGCAAGTACGTTTGTTATAAAGCCCTGACGGGCTTGTTAGTCTTCCTTCCTGTCCATATCAATTGTATCTTTATATTTTATCAAAACTGTAACTGTATAATGGTAAAATAAAATATCTATCTATCTATCTATCTATCTATCTAAACAAGTGTGAAAGTCTATCTCACAGACTTGGCCCACGAGAGGCTTGGGCCGGGGTATAAATGACTGTTTTGTTACATCTGTTTTGTAAAATATGTACTATGACTGGGTGAATGTACTGTATAGATACATGGCTACTCATTGTAAATATAGTACTTGTTAATATAGATTAGTTAATTTAGTGATAGAAGAGCCAATTCAATTTGGAATCGCTATGTTATTATTATTATTATTATTATTATTCAATTCAATTCAATTCAATTCAAAAGTCTTTTTAATAGATCAAAAGATAAAAATACATATCTTATGTTACAAGTACATATTAAGAATACATTAGTAAAGTTTACATCATATGAATAGGTTATAGTTAAAAATTAATCTATTTGCAAACGACAATTTAAAACGTTCCGTGTTCACTCTTGGATACTGACTAAACTCTGTCCTCAAAGAGTAGCTTGTGGATTTTTTCTTGGTATCAAGTCGACTATGGCACTCTTCTGATTTACAGAAGCCTTAAAAATATTTCTGTCTTGTATTTCTAAAAGATATCTAATATTTACAGGTTCTGATATATACTTTCGCTTAAAACATCTGTCAAAAAACCGTTGTAGAGTATTGAGTTAGGCTGGAGAAGAACCGTAGATGGACAGGCCAAACGTTATAGTAGATATTACTAGGGTCTTAAATAGATAATCTATCTCACATTGGCTATAGCCTTCTGCCCTGAGTGTTCGTATAACGTACAAGCATTTGTTTGCTTTGACCAATTTACCTCGCACATGACTGGTGAACTTGAGATTGTCTTGAAAAGTAGTACCTAAAATTGGAAGTTCTTTGCATTGGGGTATATTATAAACATTGTCAAGTTGATCATTATATCGCTTCTTCAGGATGATAAGCTCTTTACATTTACCAGGGTTACAAGTCATAAAATTATCATCAGACCAGCTCAGGAATTGTCCAACTGTATCTGTTGATGTATCAGGACCCTCACTCCAAACTGGCACTATTATATTTGAATCGTCCGCATATTTAAAAAGAGCGTTCTCGCCGTCTATGTCCACCTCTAAATCATTTAGGAAAATATTAAAAAGGTAGGGGCCACTTACGCTCCCCTGTGTTGTACCCTTATTAACATCCATCCATTCTCCACAAAAATTGTTACAAACGACTCTTTGCTTTCTATTCTTTAGAAAATTTAAATACCAATTTATGATATAAGGGTTGAGTGGCACAGTTTTTAACTTTTCCGAGAGGAGTGAATGTTTCACTGAGTCGAAAGCCTTGCTAAAATCCATAGAAAACAGTCTAACTGCTTTGCAGTCCGCTCTATCTAAGAAGCTGAGTACTTTGTTCTGAATAGTTAACAGAGCGTTTGTACAACTCCCCCCCTGCCTGTACGCAAATTGCGTTGGGGATAAAATTTCCTCAACTGTCGACTTGACCTGACTATTATAAACGAGCTTTTCGAAGGTCCTCGCAATTACAGGTGTAATATTTATTCCACGAAAGTCACCATCTTCCTTTGGTAAATCAACCTTTGCAAGAGGGTTAATATTCGCTCTTTTCCATGAATCTGGCCAAGTATGTGATGAAAGGGACAAATACCAGACGTTAGTTATAACTTCGGTTAGAATTTCCGCATGATCATTCCAAACCCAATAGGGAATATAATCGGGACCTGTTGCTGTCCTCTTTATTCTTTTCAAGGCATTCCATACCTGCTGTTCCGTAAAGCTAGGAATATCTACTTCATCACCAATAATTGAGAGCGTCGGTTCGACATAACTATCATCGTGGCAGAGTTCGCCAAAGTAGCGATTTAATCTTGTAAGTGATGCATTATCTAAAGTAACTCTTGATGACGATGCATTTCGCTGAGAAATATCATTCGCCTTTCTCCACCAAGTTCTACTTCCCACCAAGGCCCTAAAATTTCTTCTGTTTTGACAAATGACATCAGAAATCCTTTTGTTAATTAAACTGAGTCTATCCTTTTGCGACCGAGCAATTCTGGATTTAGATTTTAGCAAAGATTTAATTAAAGGACTCATCCAGTAAGGGTCACGTGACGAAATTGAGACTGTTTTTGTGGGCATACATTTATTCATATGATCCATGATCTTACGTTCAAGACAATTCACAGTGTCATTTACATTCGTGGACTGCGATACATCCTCCCAATCTTCTTCTGCTAAAGCTTTGTGGAAATCTTCCTTTCGATGCTTTCTACAATCCCGAAATTCAACCTTTCGGCGCATAGGTTTTAGTTTCGTCCCTGCTGGTAAAATAACCCCCATGTGGTCTGTTTTAGTTAACATGTGGAAAGGATAACATTTTGAGAACAAATCTATTCTATTTGTAAGGCAGTTATCCAAACATGCGTTACCCCTTGTTGAAAAGTCGACCATTGCATCCCATCCCGATAGTTCCTCAAGGTGTTTTATGTCCAAACTGTTCAAATCCCCTCCACAAACAATTACAGTGTCTGGATATTTGTCCAGAACGTCGTCAGAAATATTTATCAAATAATCCAATAAGTCGCTCTCCAGATAATTGTGCCTAGGTGGGTGATAAAGGCCATATATCGACATGCGGTTTCCTGTAGGTAACAGAAGTGTGACACCAATAAGTTCGTACAAATATCAATAACTTTTAAGTTGTTCCGAACATATATTGCTACCCCTCGTTTTGCTCTCATATCGCGTCCTTCCCAACTTCTATCTCTTCTAAATATTGAATAATTGTGAATGGTCACCACAGCATCTGGCATTTCAGGTTTCAGGTGACTCTCGCTCACCACACATATATCTATATCGTTATTGACCAAGTCTGCCTCCAGTGCAACTACAGCTCGTACTCGATTTTTTGTTTTTGCCAGACTACATATGTTGATAAACATAAACTTAGGAACAGCAAAACCCGACTCTCTCGAAGGAACTTTTCTTGTGGATGTTAAATTAATTGGAATTAATGCCTTGTAATTGGGAACACGTGATGTAACAGGATATTTCTTTTTTTCTCGGTTGCGCAATGGTTGGTATCGGTTGTTGTATTGTATAATCATTTTCATGGTTATTGGTTTTTGCACAGATTTGCGCTAAACCAATGTTTCTATTCGTTGTAAAGGAAATGAAGGATGGCGGGGTAACTTGAATGGATTTGTCACTGTCATGCGAACAAAGTTTAGATATGCTTGCCACTCCTTCATAAAATTCCCAGGTTTTGTCCATGGATAATGAAACCGGGGGGCTTGTTGAAAAGGGCGCGGATAAATATGTTTCTCATTTGCTTGGTTTCTCGCAGTCTGCATAGAAGCGGGTCTTCTATTATATTTATCGGTATAGTTGCCATTATGTACCTGTTGGTTCTTTCGG
This sequence comes from Paramuricea clavata, assembly GCA_902702795.2. Taxonomy (NCBI): domain Eukaryota; kingdom Metazoa; phylum Cnidaria; class Anthozoa; order Malacalcyonacea; family Plexauridae; genus Paramuricea; species Paramuricea clavata. The sequence continues at coordinate 130,139 of CACRXK020000076.1, forward strand.
TATTTACTATTTCCTCGGATGGTTTTCATTTTAGCGTTTGATGGGACACGGTACGTAATCCTAGTTGGAATAGGTTGGGATTCTTTATGGGTAGGGGGAATAACTTTACTGGACCTGGTCAATCGATGGTTCGATGGCTCAATGTTTTCATTAGCTTTGGGAGGCATGCATTCTTTAGCTGGTAAGGGCTTACGTTTTGAATTGTTTCCCTTGTCGCAGACAACCGCCGGTTGATTATTTAAAGAGGGACTGCAAAATACGGCAGTTTCACTAGAGCCCTCCATGGGGACACATACTTGGTGGTTATTTACTAGGGAGCTGATAGTAGAACCATTAGTTGCGCTAGGGCTTCGTTTGAGACAGTTGAGGGCAGGTAATATGATAGGGTGCTACTAATAACATCATTGGTTTCAGCGTTTTTAATAACGTTATTAGATTTATTCTTAGGAAACGCTTTTTGTTCGAGTTCCGCCAGGCGTGACTTTAGATTTAAATTTTCACTGGTCAATTTACATATATCCTGTTTACATCTGTCAATGGTTTCCCTCTGCTCCGAAAGTTCGAAAATCAAGGCTTCGACCTTAGATTCAAACTCCCTTTTGAAAGTGCCAAAAAGTTTCTCTATAGCAGGCGAGTTGTCATCAACACTCGGGCGAGACGGGGTAGAACAATCAAAGGTTCGGGTAGAAGATAAATTGGCATTATCACTTAGCGGCAATATATTTTGATATGAAAAGTCGATAAAGTCTTGTAGATCTTCAAGGGTTGAGCAATCTGATGTTGTTTCTGTTACCTCGCTTTTAGATCTAGTATTGTCGCTAATCATAGATATTTTAGCTGTTTTGGCCACGGTTTGACTTGCATATAACAGGTTATCATTGTTTGAAGCACAAATGATAGATTCATGACTAACTATACTGTCCGTAAACAAGTCAGAACTCTTACTTGATTGATTTAATATAACCTCTTTCAAACGGTTACCTTCTTGGCCTTGAAATAACAAAGATTTCTTGTTGGTGTAATATGTAATATGTAATAGTTATTTTATCGTTTCGAAATGCCTTTGCTGAGCCTCTCGGCGAACTCCATTTCCCATCGGCACCAAACAAATCAAATATCAAACATTTCAGTTCGTCAAAATTTCCTAGCCATTTAATTTTCTTGTCAGGTTGCACTTGGAAGTATTCTTTATACTTTAACAAATTCTCGTAGGTTTTGTTGTTAGTTTCGTTCGCACAAACGTTGAGTATTTCACAAGGATCAACAACGACCGCCATGA